>OX578144.1:41527948-41728870 GCA_951213105.1 Amaurobius ferox | reverse complement strand
CCCATCAGAAATCAGCTAAAATAATAAAATTACCAAGCTGAATAATATATCTAGGTACTAAAACCCCAACAAACTACATTAAATTGATAAAAATCTTAACTAAATAAAATAATGAAGCTGTAACATACTATAAAAATACTAAGTTTAATAAAATAATAGAATAAAATCATATTAAAGCAAGTACTTACATGTTCAATCCGAGTCAAAATGCTACATTAGGTGTAGGCCGATGAATAATGACAGATATAACATCTCCAGCTTTACCAACTTAAACCGACATATTCTCAGAGCAACTTGAAACGCGTCTTGACAGCACGAAATCCACAGCAGAAGTGATAAAATCGATACTTCAACGACACCCCCTACACGACAAGGTCACATCAAGGTCATATCATGGTTACAGTTAAACTATGGTATAAAATAGAATCACATGTTAAAAAATAATAGATTTTAGTAAAATAATTAAAGAAAATCCCTCTGTGATTATGAATGACCTGTCTATATTTACCGTGTGTGTGTGTGTGTATGTGTGTGTGTGTGTGTGTGTGTGTGTGTGTGTGTGTGTGTGTAATTATACCTTAAAAAGCTATATATCCGTAGTATCCCAACGGATACTAATATTTGTCTTACACATTTAGTTAAAACTTTTTTTTAATTACACTTAAAATAAGTGCAACTGAAATAAAGTTTTTCTAAGTTTGAAAAACAAATATTAGTATCCGTTGGGATACTACGGATATATAGCTTTTTAAGGTATAATTACACACACACACACACACACACACACACACACACACACACACATACACACACACACACACGCACACACACACGCACACACACACACACACACACACACGTACACACACACACACACACACACACACGTACACACACACACACACACACACACACACACACACACACACACGGTAAATATAGACAGGTCATTCATAATCACAGAGGGATTTTCTTTAATTATTTTACTAAAATCTATTATTTTTTAACATGTGATTCTATTTTATACCATAGTTTAACTGTAACCATGATATGACCTTGATGTGACCTTGTCGTGTAGGGGGTGTCGTTGAAGTATCGATTTTATCACTTCTGCTGTGGATTTCGTGCTGTCAAGACGCGTTTCAAGTTGCTCTGAGAATATGTCGGTTTAAGTTGGTAAAGCTGGAGATGTTATATCTGTCATTATTCATCGGCCTACACCTAATGTAGCATTTTGACTCGGATTGAACATGTAAGTACTTGCTTTAATATGATTTTATTCTATTATTTTATTAAACTTAGTATTTTTATAGTATGTTACAGCTTCATTATTTTATTTAGTTAAGATTTTTATCAATTTAATGTAGTTTGTTGGGGTTTTAGTACCTAGATATATTATTCAGCTTGGTAATTTTATTATTTTAGCTGATTTCTGATGGGATTGGTATAATGTATTCGCAATTACTTTATATAAATCTTGGGGTATGTATTACATTGCTACATAGAATAATGTATGTTTATATTAACGTACAACATTTTTTATCTTGTATAGACATGTCTTGTCTGTTTTAGAATGTCGATGATCTGTATTATCTACACAACTTCACTATATATTTTTCACCCCTTTAAAGATTATTTACTTAGAAATTTTAAGGATTACCCTTTATTTGTAGTATCCCCATTTCGCTGTTATCTGATGATGATGAAATCATCTCATACCACCTTATTCGGTGTTTTTGACTCTTTAAATGTTCTTAAACATCTCATTTATCCAAAAAATTCGGAGTTCTATCCTTAAAAACTTACTTAAATTAACATTTAACTATTATGTGTCCGCGATGTGTATCACACATGCCGTCTGAATCTTCGTATTTGTCTGCTTTAAGTGCTGATATATTGCGCTTAATTAGAAAAAATTTTAGGTGTTATTCTAAAAAGCTATCTTAGCTTTTCCCTATTTAATAACTATGTATTGGCTATGTGTATCGCATATGTCATCTTAGTAGGTATTTACGCTACTTTAAAAGTTTTTAAACATAACATTTACTTAAAAATCTAAAGTCCCATCCCCAAAATATTACTCTAATTCCTCATTTTAGCACTAGGTGTTAGTCATGATTATGCTCTATACTCTTCAGTACGTGTTTCTATTCCTTAAAAGTTAGTAGAAATCCCTATTTAGCTAAAAAAAAATTCCTCCTCTAAAAATTTGCTGTATACCCTTTAGTATGTCTTTATATCCCTTTAAAAAGTAGTGGAAATCCCTATTTAGCTAGCAAATTCCCTAAATCCCTTCTAAAAATTTGTTGTACACCCTTTAGTATACCTTTCTATCCCTCTAAAAATTAGCTGAAATCCCTATTTAACTAAAAAAATCTAAAGTTACATACTTATAAATTATTCTTAGTTCATCATTTAACTGTTATATCGAGTATGTGTATTATACTAGTCCATTAAAAGTTTCTGGGTATGTACATTTACTTTTAAATTTGAAGTGCAGTCTTTAACCGATATTTAAGTTTTCTTTTCACTGTTATATATATCGGCGTTGTATTCATTCTAAGTCATCTCGCTGGGCGTTTTCATTTCTTTAAAAACTAGTATAAATTGCCTTTTATGTGAAACTTCTAAAGTCTTTACTTTAAAAAAAAAAAATTTATCTTAGTGAATAATTTCAGTGCTGGGTATCTTGGGTAAGTACACCCCCATTCCGCCTCATTAGATGTTTTCATCCCCTTTAAATGTTTCTTGATATCTCATTTAGTTCCAAAATCTAAAGTCCTATCTTTAAAAATTTTTCTAATATCCCCTTCCTAATGTGATATGCTGCTTATGTGTATTATACATAAAACCCTCGGTAAGTGCTAGCACCCTCTAATATTTAGTAGATTCTTCACTTAATTGAAAAAAGTTAAAGTTATATCTTTAAAAACTGCTCCGGTATCACTTTTCCCCCACTGTGATCGGAGACATGTGTATTGCACATAGCCCATTAAAAATTTCGAAGCACCTGCATTTACTTAAAAATTTGAAGTTCGGTCTCTAAACAATACTAAAGTTTTCCTTTCGCTGTCCTATATTAGTTGTGTGTATTATGGATACTACCTTATCATATGTTTATATCTCTTTAAATGCCTCTAAATACTCCATTTACTTAAGAATCTTATGTCTTCTCCTAAAAATGATATCTTACATCTGCATTCCACCGGTTGGTGTTGGTTATATGCATTATATATATATATATATATATACATATACACACATAACCCCTTTCGCTATGCATTTCTCCCTTTGCAGTAGTTAGTATAAATCATGTTTAATTATAAATTCAAGTTCTACCCCTAAAACATCAAAACTTTAGAGTCCTATACTTGTAAACTTAGCCTAGTTCCTCATTTTATTGATATGTATCGTTCATTCACACGCTAAATAACCTCAAATACCTTATTTATCGAAAAAAAAAATTTCAAAGTCTCGTCTTTAAAAACTATCTCACCATTTATTTTCTATCGATTTGTGCTGAGCGCATGTGTCATATGTATCACCATATTAGGCGTTTCTTCCCTCTTAGAATAACGCTCGAATTAAAACATGTTGGTTTAAAGAAACTCCCTATGGTAGTAGTACACTTGTAAAAACATATGCATACAGCCATTGGTATCTGCTATTATTTAAACTCCAAGACTTAATCAGTTCCTTTCATTAACTTGTGGGATTCATAACACTCAAGTATTTTAGGCATAAGCAAACTTTCACGATTATTTAAAAATATTTATTTAAAATTTTGAAATCCAAGACCGGTGGGGGAAACACACCCCCTCCCATACACCCGATTCACGCGATTCTGCTACTTTGAAAACTCGCTTTTTTATGACATTTTTGTAAAAAACGCACATTTTTGTTGTTTTTTTACGTTTTTGCAACATTTTGTGCGAAATGTTAATTTTGCCCATTACCACATTTTTAGTGACATTTTTGTAAAAACGCACATTTTTTGTAAAAAAATTGCAAAAGTGCGAAAACCCATGTTAATTCCCATAGAGAAATTGGCATTTTGAAAAAAATCGCAAAATGTTAATTTTGCCCATTACCACATTTTTTGTTACTTTTTTACGTTTTTGACACATTTTGTGCAAAAAGTTAATTTTTCCCATTACCACATTTTTTGAAAAAAAAATGACAAAAGTGTGAAAACCCATGTTAATTCCCATAGAGAAATTAACATTTTCAAAAAAAAGTCGCAAAATGTTAATTTTGCCCATTACCACATTTTTTGTTACTTTTTTACGGTTTTGGAACATTTTAACAAAATGTTAATTTTTCCCATTACCACATTTTTTAAAAAACAATTACAAACGTGTAAAATTCAAGTAAGTACAGATATATTATTTCTCGAAATGTTATTTCCCTTCATCATACAATATTCTCGCAGTTCACTTCGTAACCGCGATATAGCGGAGGGATAGTGTAGGAACGATGGTCTTGGTATGCCTTCAGCATACTCCTTTGGTACACCCTTGGTACGCTTTGATATACCCCTTGACATGTCTTTGACATGCTCCTGGTATATAGACATTCAATACTTAATCAATTAATTTAATTAACACCTTTAATTAACTTGCGAGATTCATAACACTAATGAATGAAAGATTCTTTTTAAAACATGTTAAAATTTAATAAGAACTTCTTTAAAATAGCCTCTCCCAGCTGAGAATACAATGATATTTAGTGGTGTCTTTTTAATCTAACAACACAAGCATTCTATGAGCCCGTAAAAAACTGTCCCCCACCACAGATGTTAACAATAGCAGCGAGGGCCGTTCAGTCGACCCAGCCCAACGCGGCAAATAGCCTCAAGTTATAGCCTGGTACCACTCTGTTAGCAGTATCCTCATCTTTCCCGCACTGGCCATACGATGTAACTATCCACATTCACGCGAGGTGGGGAGGGGTAGATCTGTCATCGTGATTTAATGCACTATGCGGTTTTTAAAACATGTTGGTTTAAAGAAATAACATATGCATAAAATAGCACACATATTAATTTAAACTCCAAGACCGGTTGGGCAAACACACCCCCTCTCATACACCCAATTCATGCGATTCTGCCACTTTAAAACATCAATTCACGCGATTCTGCTACTTTAAAACATCAATTCACGCGATTCTGCTACTTTAAAACACCAATTCACGCGATTCTGCTACTTTAAAACACCAATTCACGCGATTCTGCTACTTTAAAACACCAATTCACGCGATTCTGCTACTTTAAAACACCAATTCACGCGATTCTGCTACTTTAAAACATGCTTTTTTAACACATTTTTGTAAAAAAACACACATTTTTGTTGTTTTTTGACGTTTTTGCAACATTTTGTGCGAAATGTTAATTTTGCCCATTACCACATTTTTAGTGACATTTTTGTAAAAACGCACATTTTTTTGTAAGAAAATTACAAAAGTGCGAAAACCCATGTTAATTCCCATAGAGAAATTGGAATTTTGAAAAAAAATCGCAAAATGTTAATTTTGCCCATTACCACATTTTTTGTTACTTTTTTACGTTTTTGAGACATTTTGTGCAAAAAGTTAATTTTTCCCATTACCACATTTTTTGAAAAAAAATGACAAAAGTGTGAAAACCCATGTTAATTCCCATAGAGAAATTAACATTTTCAAAAAAAAGACGCAAAATGTTAATTTTGCCCATTACCACATTTTTTGTTACTTTTTTACGGTTTTGGAACATTTTAACAAAATGTTAATTTTTCCCATTACCACATTTTTAAAAAAAAAAATTACAAACGTGTAAAATTCAAGTAAGTAAAGATATACTATTTCCCGAAATGTTATTTCCCCTCATCATACGATATTCTCGCAGTTCACTTCGTAACCGCGATATAGCGGAGGGATAGTGTAAGGACCTTAGCATGTTCTTGGTATATCCCTTAACATACGAATAGGAAAAGCACTCTTTTCTTAGAAGGCGGAGGGATATTGTAGGACCTTGGCATGTCTTCAGCATATCCCTTTGGTACACCGTTGGCATGTCCTTGGCACGCTCCTAGCATGCAATAACATAGATCTTAATTACTTTATTTAATTATCCTCATTCATTTAAAAAAAAAAAAGAAAAGAAAAATACGAATATTTCGTACTTAATTTCTTCATTTAGAAAAAAGAAAAAAAAATCCCAACTATCAGAAAAATCCCAATTTTAATTCTCCTTTCTGCCGCTAGGGGGCGCTGATGGCATTGCTCCGCCACCGTTGGTGTTGCCACCCTGAAAAAAGTTTCTACCCCACAGGTGTTGCTATGGCAACCGAAACAGAAAATATTTCTAAGTTCCATCCTCGATAGTTCCAATTTTCGCCGCTAGGGGGCGCTAAACGTCGCTGAGCCACTGCCGGTGTTGCCATCCCTCAAAAAGTTTCTTCCCTACTTAGAAAAAATCTCATTCCAAAAAATTTATTTCCCCCTCAACCCCTCGTACAAGACTACGACATCGTTGCCACCCGACAAAAAGTTTCTCCAAAATTTTTACCCCCACTTTTTTTCATTCCCCCCCCCCCTTTTACACCCCCGTCCAGGATTACGGAATTCACGATGGCGGCCATTTTGCTGAGCGCTGAGCATCGCTGAGCCACTGCCGGTGAACTCTCCTTTCTTATCTACTTTCCTTTCTCGGTGCATGTTTAGTTAAGTTCTATATCTAAGTATAAATTGACATTTACGAGTGTGGTGAAATACTATTTCAGAGAAAGTGGTCGAGCAGAAAAATTGTTAAATTCTTTACCGGGCTGTAGTCTCACAAAGGTTGAGAAACACTGTTCTAAATGACATCGTTATTCAAAACATTTTATTAAAATATTTAAATTATTCTCCGAAAAAGAAGTATAAGAGTCGCTATTCTCAGTATACATAATTATTTTTACAGGCAGGTCTGAAAAATAAAACATGGTCCCGTTTGTAAACACATTTGCAAAAAATATGGAATTGAATTAATATGTACCAGAATGAAAGAGCTTCAAATTGTATAGGAAGATATATACCCGTATGACTTATATTAGCGCAGATAAGAATATATATATGCACTACTTATATTTTCGTAGATTAGAATATTATACTTGTGGATTTGAATATATACCCGTACTACAATGGCATTTGCAAAATTAAACAGATGACGTAATAATTTGAAAATATCAATGATTCTCTCAATCTTTAAACTCAAAGGAAATCAGTTAAATTATCCAATCAGAAATGCAATTCCGTTAAAATTATTTATATACATGTTTTTATTATTTAAATCATAATAGATTCACTGTTGTATAAACTCATGGGGTTTGATCCCGTTGCTAAGCAACTTTTTTTTTTCAAATATCATTTTCATCGAGTTTAATTCAGTTGCTTAGCAACATAGTGTCTTTTTAATTTCAAATAATTTTGTTAAACAAATATCATGTGCATAAAATTATCTCAATGAAAGGTTTAATAGTGAGTTTTTGATTTCCATATATACATATTATAATGCATAAGAAACGTATTGTGACGGGGTCGAAAATTCGAATTCGATTTTTCGACGGAACACACGTTTCAGGTGTGTGTGTGTGTGTGTCAGTGAGTTTGTGGAAACGACATTTCACGAACAAATGAAGCGACTTGAAAGAAGTTTGGTACAAAAATTACAGTTAGTGAATACTGGAAGCCTATTGTTTTTTACGCAATCGAATGTTGGATGTTGGAAACCCAGACCACACGACAGACCCGAAGGTTTACTGTAGCTAAGTGTATGGCCGGGAACTTTATTATAGATTCAAGTAATTACAATACAAATTAAAATTGAATCCCAACACAAGAAGTTACAACAAGACAAGCAAAGATACAAAAAACACAAAAATACAAAACACAAAAGCATAAAAGAACACATAAGAAAAACAACAGGTTTAAGCAAAAAGTAACTGTGAAATTTTTAAAGTACAAAGCAATAAGGCTGCACAGGTTTACCAACGAGATCCTGGAGGGATTTATAAATATTTTTAAATTTACTTAAAAAAAAATGCTGGTCAAATATAATATAGACATTGAAGGATATTTAAATAACAGAAATATAAATTATCTGTTAATGATACAAAAGTAAAACATTTATGTTTGTGGACTATCTGTATAATCCATAATTTACAATATTTATAGATGTGTACATTACTTACAGATGTGGAATTTGGAAGTAATATATGAGATTATAAATATTTACAGAATTAAAGTATAAATTAACAGAAATGTATATAAATGGGGTGATTATAATTTTGTTGTTATATTACAGACAGATATGAGTGATTATGACTTTGTAGATGTCTATACAGACAGAGAAACCATTTGGTATTGAGGATATATGTACAAAGGTATCACTTCAAAGTGTAAACATTTCACATTTCCATATATAAGTCGCTTATTCACATTGTTTGGCAGGTTCGTATACCAGGAAGTCTAAACAAGACTATACCGTTTTCAGGTGGAGACGAGACAGTTAACGCAACGATAAAAACAGTAAAACACAGAAACAAAAACAAAACAAAGGGGAACCCAGGAACAGTAGGGGGGGGGGATTGATCACCAGAGACACGGGGACAGTTGGTACTCACAAGCTTCTCAGCGAACACGGTTCGAAATATCACGGGCGACGAGAACACGATTCTTGAGTTTATTAAGTAATGTCGGATGTCGGCAAACCCCGGAGAACCGAGCTGCACGGGAAGCGGGGACAGGTTTAATTAAATGGTATTCTTTAGTAAAAGGGCAAGAGAATAAATAATGGTCTGCATCACCATATGCGCTGCAAGGACAGTTGGAGGATGATTTATGTCCAAAAAATTTAAGGTAATCTAAGAAAGGGCCATGGCCGGTTATAAAATATATGAGGTATGTGCAAAACCTCCCCAAATTTTGAAATGAAATTTTGAAAAAAATCATCAAAAATCCGAAACCTTCAATTGAGTTATGCAAATAACCATCCTTATGTAATGTTTTATTACGAAACGATTGACATGTATTTTATAATGCTATCATGAACCGTTCTCACGATATTGCACATATTTAAAATAATTATCAAAAAATTAAAAAAAAAATTACCTATTGTGAAATACGTACACTTTCCATATGTAATATTATGCAATTCATTTGTTATCACCATTCTCGTAGATCTAGATTGTTCCATACACGACAGAATATTATCTGGGTAATAATTTTGTATTATACACATCCTTGTGTCATAGTAAAAAATATAAAAAACTATCATGGAAATCGGTTAATTGGTTTACCTTGGAGGCCTGTCATTTGAAAACGCGAGGACTACAAATAAAAAAGAGAGAGCGAACGAGAAGCAACGAAAAATGCAGTTTTCAGCAGTATTTTGTTCTACTTGTATTCCACTGATTTGTATAATTTGTTTTATTTTCATCTGCAAGGTGTGCCTTTTGATAGTAACAAAAAATGCACACTTCTAGCTTTAATTAAATTGTACTGAAAGCGTTCTCTTGCGGTATGAAGTAAATATACACTTGGTACCGGATGATCATTGCTTGTATGCACTCCGGTTAGTGAATTAGAAACTCCGAAAACATGTATGCACATGTAGGTAACATGCGGATGTATGAAAATTTAATTGGTCATAAGAGATGCACGTGATCGCAACACCGCTATAAGAATGCATGCCGTTGGAGTGCGTGCCGAGGAAAGTGGAACAAGATGGGGAAAACGGCAGATTTGTTTCCCCTTAAAAAAATCTTTTAATGGGAGCCCTTTTGGCAGGAGCCACGATTGCCAGAAGAAAACAACTCAATGGCGTCTCAAAGGTAATATATTCAAAGTGCATAACAGTTGGAAACAGAAACACCAGCCGTTGTCTAAAAGGCAGAACTGTGGATCGAAAACCATGAATCAAGCCCGTGATCGGCAACATATGAGACGTCTCGTACGACAGAAAAGGGATCTACTGTGCAGCAAATGACGGAAGACTTCAACGATGGCTCGTCCAAACCAATCTCGACCCGAACAATGCCAGAGAATTGCAGCGAATCTGTGTAGCCAGTTAGTTGCATGTTCTGTCAGAAACCTTTCATTTCATCGAAGGACCAGAAAATGTGTTTACAATCGTGCTGAGAACGACGTCACGGAACAGCCGATGATTGGAAGAAGACTATGTGGTTGGACGAATCACAATACACCTTTGGTCTGTACCGACGGCAGGCGGAGAGTGTAGCGAGAACCTCATAAATTCATGAAGCCATCTTGCATTGTTAGCACAGTTGTGGAGGGAGTATCCTGGTGTTGGACATGTTCTGCAAGTTTAATCCTGGTCCCCTGGTGTTTCCGGAAGTTTGAGTGTCATCCATGGTGTACTTGAACATTGTTGCCGATCATGTCTACCCTGCAATGTTGCATTTTTACCCCAGATGCGACGGGTATTTCATGGACTGTACTGCTCCCATCCACTAAGCAGGAACCGTGCAATTGAGGTACACGAAACAAGACTATGATTTCCATAATATACCCCTTTGAATGCCCGCTGAATGCTGGAGGTATCCTGCCCCGGCCGTGCAATTAACTGCTCTAAACCTCTAAGGTGAGTCGCATGGTTTGGATCCTTTACCACATATCCTTGCCACCTCAACGTTCAGATTTAAATCGTATCGAGAATGTCAATGGATATATCCGACTGATAAATCCGACAGACAATAATATTTTCTGCCACCAACTGCACATGAACTTACGATCTGCTTGTCCAACGTCTGGCCTTCTCTTGACTTAAATACATTGCCGCATTTCGTAGAATCCAAGCATAACAGCATACGTTCTGTACCTGGGTTTCAAATTCACTGGCTGATGCGTATATAAAAGTACTGTTTATTCATCACTTTTGGAGCAGAATGCTGACACCTTTCTACATATTTTCGTAAACTCCATAACACAAAATATTCAAATGCACTTCTTTAACAGAACGCTATTATTTTCATTTTTTTCAGTGAAATCAAATACAAAAGATATAAGAAATAAACCTTTTTGGAAAAACCCACATTGAGTAAAGATACGAATATCACAAAAGAATCTCAAACACAAGAAGTGTATTTTAAAACTGCATATTTTTGAATAGCCAATGTGGTTTGAAATATAGTCCGGGACTTATCAGTTTCCTCTGAATGATTTTCAACCGACGTGTCAAAACTGTCCCAGAGAAGAAAAAATTAATGGCAATACTGTACATAATAGATTAATTATATATCTATATATATAAAAATGAAAATCTGTCTGTCTGTCTGTCTGTCTGTCTGTCTGTCTGTCTGTCTGTCTGTCTGTCTGTTTGTCACACCATCACGGGAGAACGGCTGAACCGAATTTGATGAAATTTTGTGGGTAGCCCAGAAATAGCCCCACTTAAAATTATATCCGTGTTTTGAGTTTCTACGACCAGTGGTTCTCGAGATATTAGTAAAAAACGAAATTTTCGTTTGTCTCATCATCACGGAAAAACGGCTGAACCGAATTTAATGAAATTTTGTGAATAGCCTTGAAATATCCCCCCATAAATTTTGTCCAAGTTTCGAGTTTCTAAGACCTGGGGTTGTCGAGATATTAATGAAAAACGGAACTTTTTCCTAGGAGTTCTACTCCCTAACTCCGTGGTTTATCCAAACGAAAAGCTTGAAAATCGTTTGAAAGTGAATTAAAATTTAATCTCTGAGTTTGATGGGAGATTTTTTGCGTTAATTAGTCACTTTCTGAAAACATGAATTGTTTGAAACATGATTTAAAGGGGAAATCTATCTCCATGGTTCATGGTTTATTTAAAACACGCTTTTACGGAACAATGAGATGTATAGAGAAATCAAAATCGTTATTTAATTTCGCAGTTTATGTTATAAGACATGACATATTTAACATGTTATAAGATTCTATCTTATATCATGTTACTCAGAAACGCAATTAAATTAAATCTGTCTGTTAATTTTAATAGTTATTTTTTCGATTTGAATAATAAATAAATGGATATAAAAATATATTTTAGAAAAGAACGATTTGATTTTTCTTATATCATTTTTGACTGGATAATATCAATTACGGTCTTCAGGTTTAAGAATTATTATTATTTATATTTTCGGGGATTATTGATTCAAGGATTATTGATATTTTCAAGTTATTATGCAATTATTTTATTATGACAAAAATTGTTTAAACTCATATATTGTATGTTGTACGAATCTTCTACAAATACACTTGTATATCTTTTAATCTACGAGAATATAAGTAGTACAGGTATATTGACATATGTTTTGATATATATTGGCATATATTGGAATCAATTACGACCTTCTGGTATAAAGAGTACGGATATTATTGATGTTTTCAATTTATTACGTCATCTCTTTTATTTTGGCAAATATTTTTGAGACGCATATTGTAATACGGGTAATCTTCTACTAACACATTGGCATATTTTCTGATCTGCGACAATATAATTAGTACGGGGTTGCATATATTCATTCAATTCCTATTTTTTCTTCTGTAAATTTGCTTACAAAAGGGGGCAGGATGTTTTGTTCTTCACATCTGATCGTGAAGATAATTTTGCATAGTGAGAACATATATACTTAAACTTCTCTTTAGGAGCAATAAATTTAATATTTTAACAGAATTTGCACATGATTGCGAACTTTAAGTTTCTTTAAATTATACACTCCGTACGAATAACGGGTGTGCTGTTAGTGGTTAATAAATTTTAACATTTTAGGAGAATATATCATGTTGCTCGGCATCGCAATTAAATTAAATGTGTTTGTTAATGCTTTTATTATTTTTTTTCGATTTAAATAATAAATAAATGGATAAATGGATATAAAAGTATATCTTATGAATGGACGGTTTGATTTTTCTTTTAATTATATTAATTGCTGACTGCGTACATCAATTGCATTTATTTTGGCAAAGAGTTTTCAAGCTTATATCGTATTTAGCTACTAAACTCATATATTGTGTTTAGCCAATAAATTCATATAGCCGATTGTTGAAACAGAAAAAGAGTAGAGCGGGTATATCTTCTAATACAATTGTAGTGTTTTCATTTAGTATATTGAAACGGGATAAGAATGTTTCATTCAGATCTGCAAATTCAAAGCTACGAATTTGGAGGGATATCGCTAATTTGACAACTTTTCTTAAACTTTGCCAAATTGACGGAAATGTCGCCAAATTGATATAAACGACACACAAACAGCTGCCATAAACCTTCGGGTTGGTCGTGTGGCTTGGGTCTTCTACATATCAATGAAATTTTTTTTGTTTTGTTAGAAGAGAGTACTGAAATGATGTTTGGTTAGCATTTATCTGTCAGACCAACCATCCTACTTAGTAATACATTTAGCGAATTTTTAAAATGTCACCAAATTGATAAAAATGTTTTCAAATCTATAAAAATATCTTGAAATTGATAAAATTGTGCTACATAAATGATATTAATTGTTTTTTGTTAGGGGATAGTATTGTGATGATATTTCGTCAATTTGTCGCAAAGTGGAACTGTCAGTTCTACAGTCCCACTTGGCGATAAATTTGGCGATTTTTTAAAATGTCGCTAATTTGACGAAACTGTCGCCAAATGTTCCATAGAAATATAACTATTTAGACGATATTTTTTCTACCAATTTATTTGAAGCAAATGATATATATCATGTCGCTTAGCAACGGATTTAAATCCAATGTGTTTATGCGGCAGACGATTTTTATTAAATCCTTTCCGATTTGAATAATGAAGATATGTATATAAAATAAATATCATTGCCATTTCATTTTGGACTGGATAATATCAATTATACTCTTCAGGTTTAAACATTATTATTATTGATATTTTCCGGAATTATTGATTCAGGGATTATTGATATTTTTAAGTTATTACGCCATTGTTTTATTGCGGCAAAAATAGCTGACACACGCATATTGTACGTTGTACGAGTAATCTTCTAGGAATGCACGGGTATATCTTCTAACCTACGAGAATATAAGTAGTACAGGTATATTGGCATATATTTTGACATATATTGGCATATATATTGGAATCAAGTACAGTCTTCTGGTATGAAGATTAAGGGGATTAATTATATATTCAATTTATTACGTCGTCTGTTGTATTTTACCAAAAAACATTTGTGACTCATATTGCAAAACGGGCAATCTTCTACTAATAATCGGACATTATAAGTAGTACGTGTATATCTTCCCATATAATTTTAGCACTTTAATTTTGACATATATTGGAATAAATGACTGTCTTCAGATTTAAAGATTACGGGTTTATTGGTATTTTCAATTTATACATGTAATCTACTAATACAGGTTATATTTTCTAATATTCGCGTATATAATTAGTACGGGTCCCATACAATTTTAACGCTTTTATTTTGCATATATTGATCCAATTCCATATTTTTTTTATATTTGCTTACATAAGGGGTCCAAGATGTTTTATTCTTCAGATATGTCCATGAAGATAATTTTATATAGCGAGAACAGAGATTCTTAAACTTCTTTTTAGGAGCATTATATTAAATATTTTAACAGAATATTTTGATTAAACATGTCATTTAGTATACTATAAGAATTTGGGCATGATTATGAATTTCAAGTTTCTTTATAGTATATACTCCGTACGAAGAACGGGTATGCTGCTAGTCTATATAAATAAAAATGAAAATCTGTCTGTCTGTCTGTCTGTCTGTCTGTCTGTCTGTCTGTCTGTCTGTCTGTCTGTTTGTCACACCATCACGGGAGAACGGCTGAACCGAATTTGATGAAATTTTGTGGGTAGCCCAGAAATAGCCCCACTTAAAATTATATCCGTGTTTTGAGTTTCTACGACCAGTGGTTCTCGAGATATTAGTAAAAAACGAAATTTTCGTTTGTCTCATCATCACGGAAAAAGGGCTGAACCGAATTTAATGAAATTTGGTGAATAGCCTTGAAATATCCCCCCATAAATTTTGTCCAAGTTTCGAGTTTCTAAGACCTGGGGTTGTCGAGATATTAATGAAAAACGGAACTTTTTCCTAGGAGTTCTACTCCCTAACTCCGTGGTTTATCCAAACGAAAAGCTTGAAAATCGTTTGAAAGTGAATTAAAATTTAATCTCTGAGTTTGATGGGAGATTTTTTGCGTTAATTAGTCACTTTCTGAAAACATGAATTGTTTGAAACATGATTTAAAGGGGAAATCTATCTCCATGGTTCATGGTTTATTTAAAACAAGCTTTTACGGAACAATGAGAAGTATAGAGAAATCAAAATCGTTATTTAATTTCGCAGTTTATGTTATAAGACATGACATATTTAACATGTTATAAGATTCTATCTTATATCATGTTACTCAGAAACGCAATTAAATTAAATCTGTCTGTTAATTTTAATAATTATTTTTTCGATTTGAATAATAAATAAATGGATATAAAAATATATTTTAGAAAAGAACGATTTGATTTTTCTTATAGCATTTTTGACTGGATAATATCAATTACGGTCTTCAGGTTTAAAAATTATTATTATTTATATTTTCGGGGATTATTGATTCAAGGATTATTGATATTTTCAAGTTATTATGAAATTATTTTATTATGACAAAAATTGTTTAAACTCATATATTGTATGTTGTACGAATCTTCTACACGTGTATATCTTTTAATCTACGAGAATATAAGTAGTACAGGTATATTGACATATCTTTTGATATATATTGGCATATATTGGAATCAATTACGACCTTCTGGTATAAAGAGTACGGATATTATTGATGTTTTCAATTTATTACGTCATCTCTTTTATTTTGGCAAATATTTTTGAGACGCATATTGTAATACGGGTAATCTTCTACTAACACATTGGCATATTTTCTGATCTGTGACAATATAATTAGTACGGGGTTGCATATATTCATTCAATTCCTATTTTTTCTTCTGTAAATTTGCTTACAAAAGGGGGCAGGATGTTTTATTCTTCAGATCTGATCGTGAAGATAATTTTGCATAGTGAGAACATATATTCTTAAACTTCTCTTTAGGAGCAATAAATTTAATATTTTAACAGAATTTGCACATGATTGCGAACTATAAGTTTCTTTAAATTATACACTCCGTACGAATAACGGGTGTGCTGTTAGTGGTTAATAAATTTTAACATTTTAGGAGGATATATCATGTTGCTCGGCATCGCAATTAAATTAAATGTGTTTGTTAATGTTTTTATTATTTTTTTTCGATTTAAATAATAAATAAATGGATAAATGGATATAAAAGTATATCTTATGAATGGACGGTTTGATTTTTCTTTTAATTATATTAATTGCTGACTGCGTACATCAATTTCATTTATTTTGGCAAAGAGTTTTCAAGCTTATATCGTATTTAGCTACTAAACTCATATATTGTGTTTAGCCAATAAATTCATATAGCCGATTGTTGAAACAGAAAAAGAGTAGAGCGGGTATATCTTCTAATACAATTGTAGTGTTTTCATTTAGTATATTGAAACGGGATAAGAATGTTTCATTCAGATCTGCAAATTCAAAGCTACGAATTTGGAGGGATATCGCTAATTTGACAACTTTTCTTAAACTTTGCCATATTGACGGAAATGTCGCCAAATTGATATAAACGACACACAAACAGCTGCCATAAACCTTCGGGTTGGTCGTGTGGCTTGGGTCTTCTACATATCAATGAAATTTTTTTTTGTTTTGTTAGAAGAGAGTACTGAAATGATGTTTGGTTAGCATTTATCTGTCAGACCAACCATCCTACTTAGTAATACATTTAGCGAATTTTTAAATTGTCACCAAATTGATAAAAATGTTTTCAAATCTATAAAAATATCTTGAAATTGATAAAATTGCGCAACATAAATGATATTAATTGTTTTTTGTTAGGGGATAGTATTGTGATGATATTTCGTCAATTTGTCGCAAAGTGGAACTGTCAGTTCTACAGTCCCACTTGGCGATAAATTTGGCGATTTTTTAAAATGTCGCTAATTTGACGAAACTGTCGCCAAATGTTCCATAGAAATATAACTATTTAGACGATATTTTTTCTACCAATTTATTTGAAGCAAATGATATCATGTCGCTTAGCAACGGATTTAAATCCAATGTGTTTATGGGGCAGACGATTTTTATTAAATCCTTTACGATTTGAATAATGAAGATATGTATATAAGATAAATTTCATTGCCATTTCATTTTGGACTGGATAATATCAATTATACTCTTCAGGTTTAAACATTATTATTATTGATATTTTCCGGAATTATTGATTCAGTGATTATTGATATTTTTAAGTTATTACGCCATTGTTTTATTGCGGCAAAAATTGCTGACACACGCATATTGTACGTTGTACGAGTAATCTTCTAGGAATGCACGGGTATATCTTCTAACCTACGAGAATATAAGTAGTACAGGTATATTGGCATATATTTTGACATATAATGGCATATATATTGGAATCAAGTACAGTCTTCTGGTATGAAGATTACGGGGATTAATTATATATTCAATTTATTACGTCGTCTGTTGTATTTTACCAAAAAACATTTGAGACTCATATTGCAAAACGGGTAATATTCTACTAATAATCGGACATTATAAGTAGTACGTGTATATCTTCCCATATAATTTTAGCACTTTAATTTTGACATATATTGGTATAAATGACTGTCTTCAGATTTAAAGATTACGGGTTTATTGGTATTTTCAATTTATACATGTAATCTACTAATACAGGTTATATTTTCTAATATTCGCGTATATAATTAGTACGGGTCCCATACAATTTTAACGCTTTTATTTTGCATATATTGATTCAATTCCATATTTTTTTTTTATATTTGCTCACATAAGGGGTCCAAGATGTTTCATTCTTCAGATATGTCCATGAAGATAATTTTATATAGCGAGAACAGAGATTCTTAAACTTCTTTTTAGGAGCATTATATTAAATATTTTAACAGAATATTTTGATTAAACATGTCATTTAGTATACTATAAGAATTTGGGCGTGATTATGAATTTCAAGTTTCTTTATATTATATACTCCGTACGAAGAACGGGTATGCTGCTAGTATATACTAGCAGCATACCCGTTCTTCGTACGGAGTATATAATATAAATAAACTTAAAATTCACAATCATGTGCAAATTCCTATAGTATAATAAATGACATGCTTAATCAAAATATTCTGTTAAAATATTTAATACAATGCTCCTAAAAAGAAACCTCAGGATCTCTGTTCTCACTATACAAAATTATCTTCACGGGTAGATCTTAAGAATAAAATATCCTGGCATTTTTTGCAAGCAAATTTATAAAAAGTATGGAATTGAATCAATATATGCAAAATAATAGCGTATTGTATGGGACCCGTACCACTTATATACGCGAATATTAGAAGATATAACCTGTATTATGACATTACATGTATACATTGAAAATATCAATAAATCCGTAATCTTTAAACCAGTAGGCAGTAATTAATTCCAATATGTGGCCAAATGAAAGTGCTAAAATTATATGGAAAGATAAACCCGTACTACTTATAATGTCATAGATTAGAAGATATGTCCTAGTGTTAGGAAAAGATTACCCGTATTATAATATTTAGTTTGAAAATTTTTTGCCAATATATAACAGATTACTTAATAAATTAAAAATATCAATAATCCCCGTGATCTTCATACCGGAAGGCTTGATTCCAATATATGCCAATATACATGTACTACTTATATTCTCTTACATTAGAAGATATACCCGTGCATTTGTAGAAGATTACTCGTACAACGTACAATATATGAGTTTCAACAATTTTTGCCGCAATAAGGAATGCCATAAGAAATTGAAAATATCAATAATCTCTGAATCAATAATCCCCGAAAACATCAATAATAATAATGTTTAAACATGAAGATCGCAATTGATATTATCCAGTCAAAAATACGATGGCAATGAAATTTATTTTATATACATATCTTCATCATTAAAATCGGAAAAGATTTAATTAAATCTTCTTCCTCATAAACACGTTAAATTTAAATCCGTTGTTAAGCGACATGTTATGATTTGCTTCAAATAAATTGGTGGTCAAAATCTGAATATCTCTAATGAAGGTTTGGCGATATTTTAAAAAATAGCCAAATTTATCGCCAAGTGGGACTGTAGAACTGACAGTCCCACTTGGCGATAAATTGACGAACCATCATCAAAATATTATCCCCTAAAAAAACACAATTTCGTTTATTTAGGTCAATTTATCAATTTCAAAATATTTTTATGGATTTATAAATATTTTTATCAATTTGGTGACATTTTAAAAATTCGCTAAATGGGTTACTAAGTAGGGCGGTTGGACTGACAGACAAATGCTAACGAAACACCATTTCAGTACTTTCTTTTAACAAAATAAATTTAATTTCATTGATTTGCGTCACTTTTATCAATTTGGAGACATTTCCACTAATTTGGTAAAGTTTAAGAAAAGTTACCAAGTTAACGATATCCAGCCAAATTCGTAGCTCTAAATTCGCAGATCTGAATAAAATATCGTGATCCAGTTTGTATATACTAAATGAAAACACTAAAATATTATTAGAAGATATACCCATTCTACTCTTTTTCTGTTTAAACAATTGGATAAATGAATTTATTGGGTAAACAGAATATAAGTTTATTAGCTACACAATATATAAGCTTAAAACCTCTTTGCTAAAATACATGAAAGTGATGTATGCAGTTCGCAATTAATATAATTAAAAAAAAATCAAACCGTTCATTTGTAAGATATATTTTAATATCCATTTATTTATTATTCAAATCGAAAAAATAATAATAATCATTAACAAACACATTTAATTCCATTCCTTTGACGAGCAACATGATATAAGATAGAATCTTCCTCATAAAATGCGAAATTAAATAGCCATTTTAATTTCTTTATACTTCTAATCGTTAAGTAAAAGCTTGTGAAATATAAAACATGGAGGTAGATTTTTCCATTTAAATTCATGTTTCATACAATTTCAGATAGTGACTATTTAATGCAAAAAACCTGCATCAAACTCAAAAATAAAGTTTTAATTCCCTTTGGCGTTTTAAACAAACGATTTTTATCCTTTCCGTTTGGATAAACCACGGAGTTGGAGAGTAGAACTCCTATAAAAAAAGTTCCGTTTTTCATTAATATCTCGACAACCCCTGGTCTTAGAAACTCGAAACTTGGGCAAAATTTATGGGGGGCTATTTCAAGGCCATCCACAAAATTTCATTAAATTCGGTTCAGCCGTTCTCTCGTGATGATGAGACAAGCGAAAGTTTCGTTTTTTACTAATATGTCGAGAACCACTGGTCGTAGAAATTCCAGCCATAGACTAAATTTTAAGTGGGGCTATTTCTAGGCTACCCACAAAATTTCATCAAATTCGGTTCAGCCGTTCTCTCGTGATGACGGGACAAACAGACAGAGAGACAGACAGACAGACAGACATATTTTCATTTTTATTTATATAGACTAGCAGCATACCCGTTCTTCGTACGGAGTATATAATATAAAGAAACTTGAAATTCACAATCATGCGCAAATTCTTATAGTATACTAAATGACATTTTTAATCAAAATATTCTGTTAAAATATTTAATATAATGCTCCTAAAAAGAAGTTTAAGAATCTCTGTACTCGCTATATAAAATTATCTTTATGGACATATCTGAAGAATAAAACATCCTGGATTCTTATGTAAGCAAATATAAAAAAAAATATAGAATTGAATCAATATATGCAAAATAAAAGCGTTAAAATTGTATGGGACCCGTACTAATTATATACGCGTATATTAGATATTATAACCTGTATTAGTAGATTACATGTATAAATTGAAAATACCAATAAGCCCGTAATCTTTTAATCTGAAGACAGTCATTTATTCCAATATATGTCAAAATGAAAGTGCTAAAATTATATGGGAAGATATAAGCGTACTACTTATAATGTCCGATTATTAGTAGAAGATTACCCGTATTGCAATATGAGTCTCAAATGTTTTTGGCAAAATACAACGGCCGACGTAATAAATTGAAAATGTCATTAATCCCCTTAATCTTCATACCAGAAGGCTGTACTTGATTCCAATATATATGCCAATATATGTCAAAATATATGCCAATATACCTGTACTACTTATATTCTCGTAGGTTAGAAGATATACCCGTGCATTCCTAGAATATTACTCGTACAACGTACAATATGCGAGTGTCAGCAATTTTTGCCGCAAAAAAACAATTGCATAATAACTTAAAAATATCAATAATCACTGAATCAATAATTCCGGAAAATATCAATAATAATAATGTTTAAACCTGAAAAGTGTAATTGATATTATCCAGTCCAAAATGAAATGGCAATGAAATTTATTTTATATACATATCTTCATTATTCAAATCGGAAAGGATTTAATAAAATTCGTCTGCCGCATAAACACATTGGATTTAAATCCGTTGCTAAGCGAGATATCATTTGCTTCAAATAAATTGGTAGAAAAAATATCGTCTAAATAATTATATTTCTATGGAACTTTTGGCTACATTTTCGTCAAATTAGGGACATTTTAAAAAATCGCCAAATTTATCGTCAAGTGGGACTGTACAACTGACAGTCCCACTTGGCGACAAATTGACGAAATATCATCACAATACTATCCCCTAACAAAACACAATTAA
The DNA here is from genome assembly GCA_951213105.1 of Amaurobius ferox. NCBI lineage: Eukaryota > Metazoa > Arthropoda > Arachnida > Araneae > Amaurobiidae > Amaurobius > Amaurobius ferox. The sequence continues at coordinate 41,707,077 of OX578144.1, read as the reverse complement.
TTTCATTTATTTAGCTCAATTTTATCAATTTTAAGATATTTTTATAGATTTGAAAATATTTTTATCAATTTAGTGACCTTTTAAAAGTTTGCTAAATGTATTACTAAGTAGGATGGTTGGTCTGACAGATAAATGCTAACCAAACATCATTTCAGTACTCTCTTCTAACAAAACAAAATAAATTTCATTGATTTACGTCGTTTTTATCAATTTGGCGACATTTCCGTCAAATTGGCAAAGTATAAGAAAAGTTGTCAAATTAGCGATATCCCGCTAAATTCGTAGCTCTGAATTTGCAGATCTGAATGAAACATCCTTATCCCGTTTCAATATACTAAATGAAAACACAACAATTGTATTAGAACCCGCTCTACTCTTTTTCTGTTTCAACAATCGGCTAAATGAATTTATTGGCTAAACACAATATATGAGTTTAGTAGCTAAATACGATATAAGCTTGATAACTCTTTGCCAAAATAAATGAAATTGATGTACGCAGTCAGCAATTAATATAATTAAAAGAAAAATCAAACCTTTCATACATAAGATATACTTTTATATCCATTTATCCATTTATTTATTATTCAAATAAAAAAAAATAATAAAAACATTAACAAACACATTTAATTTAATTGCGATGCCGAACAACATGATATGTCCTCATAAAATGTTAAAATTTATTAACCACTAACAGCACACCCGTTCTTCGTACGGAGTATATATTATAAAGAAACTTATAGTTCGCAATCATGTGCAAATTCTGTTAAAATATTAAATTTATTGCTCCTAAATAGAAGTTTAAGAATATATGTTCTCACTATGCAAAATTATCTTCACGGGCAGATCTGAAGAATAAAACATCCTGGCCCCTTTTGTAAGCAAATTTGCAGAAGAAAAAAAAGGAATTGAATCAATATATGCAACCCCGTACTAATTATATTGACGCAGATTAGAAAATATGCCAATGTGTTAGTAGAAGATTACACGTATTACAATATAAGTCTCAAAAATATTTGCCAAAATAAAAGAGATGACGTAATAAATTGAAAATATCAATAATATCCGTACTTTTTATACCAGAAGGTCGTAATTGATTCCAATATATGCCAATATATATCAAAACATATGTCAATATATCTGTACTACTTATATTCTCGTAGATTAAAGGTGTGTTTGTAGAAGATTATTCGTACAACATGCAATATATGAGTTTAAACAATTTTTGTCATAATAAAATAATTGCATAATAACTTGAAAATATCAATAATCCCTGAATCAATAATCCCCGAAAATATCAATAATAATAATTTCTAAACCTGAAGACCGTAATTGATATTATCCAATCAAAAAATTATTAAAATTAACAGACATATTTAATTTAATTGCGTTTCTGAGTAACATGCTATAAGAGAGAATCTTATATCATGTTAAATATGTCATGTCTTATATCATAAACTGCGAAATTAAATAACCATTTTGATTTCTTTATACTTCTCATTGTTCCGTAAAATCTTGTTTTAAATAAAACATGGAGATAGATTTCCCCTTTAAATCATGTTTCAAACAATTCATGTTTTCAGAAAGTGACTAATTAGCGCAAAAAATCTCCCATCAAACTCAGAGATTAAATTTTAATTCACTTTCAAACGATTTTCAAGCTTTTCGTTTGGATAAACCACGGAGTTAGAGATTAGAACTCTTAGAAAAAAGTTCCGCTTTTCATTACTATCTCGACAACCCCTGGTCTTAGAAACTCGAAACTTGGACAAAATTTATGGGGGGCTATTTCAAGGCTATTCACCAAATTTCATTCAATTCGGCTCAGCCGTTTTTCCGTGATGATGAGACAAACGAAAATTTCGTTTTTTACTAATATCTCGAGAACCACTGGTCGTAAAAACTCAAATTACACATATAATTTTAAGTGGGGCTATTTCTAGGCTACTCACAAAATTTCATCAAATTCGGTTCAGCCGTTCTCCCGTGATGATGGGACAAACAGACAGACAGACAGACAGATTTTCATTTTTATTTATATAGAAGACTAGCAGCATACCCGTTCTTCGTACGGAGTATATAATATAAAGAAACTTGAAATTCATAATCATGCCCAAATTCTTATAGTATACTAAATGACATGTTTAATCAAAATATTCTGTTAAAATATTTAATATAATGCTCCTAAAAAGAAGTTTAAGAATCTCTGTTCTCGCTATATAAAATTATCTTCATGGACATATCTGAAGAATAAAACATCTTGGACCCCTTATGTAAGCAAATATAAAAAAAATATGGAATTGAATCAATATATGCAAAATAAAAGCGTTAAAATTGTATGGGACCCGTACTAATTATATACGCGAATATTAGAAAATATAGCCTGTATTAGTAGATTACATGTATAAATTGAAAATACCAATAAACCCGTAATCTTTAAATCTGAAGACAGTCATTTATTCCAATATATGTCAAAATTAAAGTGCTAAAATTATATGGGAAGATATACACGTACTACTTATAATGTCCGATTATTAGTAGAAGATTACCCGTTTTGCAATATGAGTCTCAAATGTGTTTTGGTAAAATATAACAGACGACGTAATAAATTGAATATATAATTAATCCCCGTAATCTTCATACCAGAAGACTGTACTTGACTCTAATATATATGCCAATATATGTCAAAATATATGCCAATATACCTGTACTACTTATATTCTCGTAGGTTAGAAGATATATCCGTGCATTCCTAGAAGATTACTCGTACAACGTACAATATGCGTGTGTCAGCAATTTTTGCCGCTATAAAACAATGGCGTAATAACTTAAAAATATCAATAATCACTGAATCAATAATTCCGGAAAATATCAATAATAATAATGTTTAAACCTGAAGAGTATAATTGATATTATCCAGTCCAAAATGAAATGGCAATGAAATTTATTTTATATACATATCTTCATTATTCAAATCGGAAAGGATTTAATAAAAATCGTCTGCCGCATAAACACATTGGATTTAAATCCGTTGCTAAGCGACATGATATCATTTGCTTCAAATAAATTGGTAGAAAAAATATCGTCTAAATAGTTATATTTCTATGGAACATTTGGCGACAGTTTCGTCAAATTAGCGACATTTTAAAAAATCGATAAATTTATCGCCAAGTGGGACTGTAGAACTGACAGTTCCACTTTGCGACAAATTGACGAAATATCATCACAATACTATCCCCTAACAAAAAACAATTAATATCATTTATGTAGCGCAATTTTATCAATTTCAAGATATTTTTATAGATTTGAAAACATTTTTATCAATTTGGTGACATTTTAAAAATTCGCTAAATGTATTACTAAGTAGGATGGTTGGTCTGACAGATAAATGCTAACCAAACATCATTTCAGTACTCTCTTCTAACAAAACAAAAAAAAAATTCATTGATATGTAGAAGACCCAAGCCACACGACCAACCCGAAGGTTTATGGCAGCTGTTTGTGTGTCGTTTATATCAATTTGGCGACATTTCCGTCAATTTGGCAAAGTTTAAGAAAAGTTGTCAAATTAGCGATATCCCTCCAAATTCGTAGCTTTGAATTTGCAGATGCGAATGAAACATTCTTATCCCGTTTCAATATACTAAATGAAAACACTACAATTGTATTAGAAGATATACCCGCTCTACTCTTTTTCTGTTTCAACAATCGGCTATATGAATTTAATGGCTAAACACAATATATGAGTTTAGTAGCTAAATACGATATAAGCTTGAAAACTCTTTGCCAAAATAAATGAAATTGATGTACGCAGTCAGCAATTAATATAATTAAAAGAAAAATCAAACCGTCCATTCATAAGATATACTTTTATATCCATTTATCCATTTATTTATTATTTAAATCGAAAAAAAATAATAAAAACATTAACAAACACATTTAATTTAATTGCGATGCCGAGCAACATGATATATCCTCCTAAAATGTTAAAATTTATTAACCACTAACAGCATACCGGTTATTCTTACGGAGTGTATAATTTAAAGAAACTTAAAGTTCGCAATCATGTGCAAATTCTGTTAAAATATTAAATTTATTGCTCCTAAAGAGAAGTTTAAGAATATATGTTCTCACTATGCAAAATTATCTTCACGATCAGATCTGAAGAATAAAACATCCTGCCCCCTTTTGTAAGCAAATTTACAGAAGAAAAAATAGGAATTGAATGAATATATGCAACCCCGTACTAACTATATTGTCGCAGTTCAGAAAATATGCCAATGTGTTAGTAGAAGATTACCCGTATTACAATATGCGTCTCAAAAATATTTGCCAAAATAAAAGAGATGACGTAATAAATTGAAAACATCAATAATATCCGTACTCTTTATACCAGAAGGTCGTAATTGATTCCAATATATGCCAATATATATCAAAACATATGTCAATATACCTGTACTACTTATATTCTCGTAGATTAAAAGATATACACGTGTATTTGTAGAAGATTCGTACAACATACAATATATGAGTTTAAACAATTTTTGTCATAATAAAATAATTGCATAATAACTTGAAAATATCAATAATCCTTGAATCAATAATCCCCGAAAATATAAATAATAATAATTTTTAAACCTGAAGACCGTAATTGATATTATCCAGTCAAAAATGCTATAAGAAAAATCAAATCGTTCTTTTCTAAAATATATTTTTATATCCATTTATTTATTATTCAAATCGAAAAAATAATTATTAAAATTAACAGACAGATTTAATTTAATTGCGTTTCTGAGTAACATGATATAAGATAGAGTCTTATAACATGTTAAATATGTCATGTCTTATAACATAAACTGCGAAATTAAATAACGATTTTGATTTTTCTATACTTCTCATTGTTCCGCAAAAGCTTGTTTTAAATAAACCATGAACCATGGAGATAGATTTCCCCTTTAAATCATGTTTCAAACAATTCATTTTTTCAGAAAGTGACTAATTAACGCAAAAAATCTCCCATCAAACTCAGAGATTAAATTTTAATTCACTTTCAAACGATTTTCAAGCTTTTCGTTTGGATAAACCACGGAGTTAGGGAGTAGAACTTTTAGGAAAAAGTTCCGTTTTTCATTAATATCTCGACAACCCCAAGTCTTAGAAACTCGAAACTTGGACAAAATTTATGGGGGGATATTTCAAGGCTATTCACCAAATTTCATTAAATTCGGTTCAGCCGTTTTTCCGTGATGCTGAGACAAACGAAAATTTCGTTTTTTACTAATATCTCGAGAACCACTGGTCGTAGAAACTCAAAACACAGATATAATTTTAAGTGGGGCTATTTCTGGGCTACCCACAAAATTTCATTAAAATCGGTTCAGCCGTTCTCTCGTGATGGTGTGACAAACAGACAGACAGACAGACAGACAGACAGACAGACAGACAGACAGATTTTCATTTTTATTTATATAGATTTCTCATTTCTGCAAAAAAAAAAAAGATTAAAAATATACATTTCTTGCCATTCTCATATGCTGAAGTTTAATATTGAAAAGGAATGGTATTCTTATATATATATATATATATATATATATATAGAAGGATGTGGTATTCTTATATATATATATATAAGAATACCACATCCTTTTATATATATATATATATATATATATATATATATATATATATATATATATATATATATATAGCATTTTTGCAAATTGCCCATTGCGGAGAGACATTTTGAAAAAAGGTAGGTTTTACGGTTTTACTTGTGTATAAATTCCATCAGATACACACACTATAAATCATAAGTGATTTAACAACGGAATTTTATGGACTAGTTTTTGAGATAGATTGGATTCGGGTACAAATATTAACAGACCAACAAGAACACACAAATACGTACACACATACACGCATATTTCAAGCTAAAATACCTCACATCGTTTACTAGAGTGAGCAAAACGTGCAAATCTGTCAAAAAAGTGAATTTCAATTTTTGAGGAAGTTGTAATAATTTTAACGTGTATTGTAAGAAAAAGTAAAATGCAACGTCTGAAAAGACGCACTATACATAATATAAACACCTGCATTTACTTATATGTTTATCTACCTATCTCTGGATAACGCTGCTACAAAATGTTGCCAAACCTGTTTCAATTTTGGATAAATATTTCAATTTAGATACTAACCCAGACAATCAGCATTTTCATAAAACTTCAGTTGAACACTAATTTTCTTTCGATCATCCATTGATTTTCCACGTTCACTGCTGCTTGAATAAGAATAACATATTTAACTTCTCCGTCTATAATGCTTGGCGAAATTTTGGCGTTGAAATTGGCGTGATATATCCAACTTGCCGAGATTATTTAAATGATTCCAAATTGATGAAAATATCGCAAAATTGATAAAAATTTCGACAAATTGATACAATTGCACCAAATCAATGAAAATGACGATTAATTGTTGAAAATTCCATAACTTGGAAAGAATATAAGAATATACTATAAGAATAACCTATTTCTCCGTCTGTAACTCTTTGCGAAATTCTGGCGTCGAATTTTTGCAACATATTGCAAAATTGGAGAGTCTTTTTAAATTCTGTAAATTCTGCTAAATTGACAAAAATGTCGCCAAATTGATAAAATTGAAGCTAAATCAACGAAAATGAAGACTAATTGATGAAAGTTCAATATCTTGGAAATAGCATAACAAAAGACTATATGAATGACCCATTTCAACACCCGTCCGTAATGCTGGGCGAAAAATTTGACGGTATGTCCCAAACATTGTGACATTTTTAAATATTGCCAGATTGACGAAAGAGTCGGCAAATTGATAAAAATGTCACCAAATTTGTTAAAAATGACTCTAAATAGGCGACAAATGTTTGCAAATTTTTAATTCCGTCGTATGAAGGGGATACCTTCCAGTTAAAAATAGTTATAAAATAATATAAAAGAAAATCAAAAGCAGGAAAATGTATTTGGAAATTTATCTTTGTATTTTCGAAAGTTCCCTGTTTGTTGAGAATATAGGTTAATCTGTTATTATCTTTACGTTAAAACAAATCAACCGATATGTTAAAGGTGCACTGAAAGGGAGAAATGTCACAAAATATTTCGATGAAGGTTTAGAGTCTTTTTCTTTATTTTTCTGTTTATAAAGAAATATAGAGTAAAACGTTATTTATTATTTTCTCTTTATTGTGGTTTCAGCTGAATGAAGTTCGATGTTTGAATAAATGTTCGTAAATATTTTTCCTGAATTATTTACTCTTTGAATGTCAAAAAAAAAATCATATTAAGAGCAGAATTGCTGATCATACGGAGAGAAAAGGCGCTTTATGTTTTTAAAGAATCCAAATCGAAAAAGTGCAGATAAGAAACTGTGGGCCTTTATGTTTATTTACAGTTTTAAATCATAAGCACATTTCAATGTAAACTCTTCAAATATATACACACACATATATATATATATATATATATATATATATATATATATATATATATCATATAAAAGCCTGTAAGCAAATTCAAAAAGAATTCCTATGCATATCCACTAAAATCAAAGGCACTACTCAGGAAAAGGCGCCAAGCCGCTTTATACTCCGAAGCAGAATGTATTCCAAGAAAAATAAGATTTAAAGGAACTTGGGATAACCAAATGCTTTGCATTTAATGGTTGGGGAGGATTGCGACTCCCCCTCCCGTTTAAAGCTGCTTTTCCAGCCTAGGCAAACGCTCACGGTACCAATGCAAAGCAAAGGTTGGTCCCCAATGCGTGCTAATACGAAGGCACCCGGACACGGAAGAACAAGACAACCAAACAGAAGGAAACTGGACCAAAAGTGATTCCTGCCCAACTCGCTATCATATGTTCGATTTACGCATGCGTGCTTTCTTAGCAGGCACGCATAAACTTTATTTACTTGCAAATTGAAGACGTAAACTGTCAAAATCTACATGATCCTTGAAAATCGATCTATAGCAATCCTTTAAGAAATAAATAGGATTATATATATATATATATATATATATATATATATATATATATATATATATATATATATATATATATATATATATATATACACAGGGTGATTATAATTAAAGTTGCGACTTTAAAACGCTGTAAAGTAAGAACTAGTGGTCAGAATGACCTGAAATTTGACCTGAGTATACGTGAAGCAATGGAATTTTGTTTGGCGAAAAAAAAAATTACTTCAAAAATGTACCAAAAAATATGGCAATGTATGAATCCAACATTGAATTTGCTTAACGAAGAACGAAAAAATTAGCCACTAGGTCGTGGAAGCACACCTCTAATCTGAAGATATGCTAATTAAGACCAGGCATGCGCACCACACATTACAGTTGTGATAAAAACGAGGAGCACATGCCATTCTCATTGAGTGCCTTGTCATGACTCTGTCACTGAAGGATCGTGCTTTGCTCGTAAAACTTTTCAACCAGAACGGTGACAGTGCGTTAACTGCTCTCAGGAGGTTCGACGAACTTAGCTGACTTAAAAGCACGCACTACGCACCACATCTACACCATCGCCTCTGATATACTCCGATCTGTTGTGGAACATGCTGTTTTGCGGTTCCATCTCGCAGCCGAGTACGGTGGACAGCATATTGAACATTTCTTGCGCATTGGGTGTTTGTTTCATGTTTTCATGATGTTTTAATCAATTATTAAATTAAGTGATGTTGATTAAATTGTTGTTTTCTTTAGTTGACTATTGGTTTCTTTCGGCTAACAACACCCCGTGTTTGGAAAATACAGCGCCGTCTATCGGTACATTTTTGAAGTATTTTTTTCCTTCGCCAAACAAAATTCCATTGCTTCACGTATACTCATGTCAAATTTCAGGTCATTCTGACCAGTGGTTCTTACTTTACAGCGTTTTAAAATCGCAACTTTAATTATAATCACCCTGTATATATCATCATGCATCAGCTCCTCATTATTATTCAAGTATCTGCCAGATTTATTTTGTAAAAAGAAATATAATGTGGGCTGCACATGACTTGTTATACAGACTCACATACATTTTATGTTTTATTTCCTTAATAATTCATTAAAGGGAGTTTAATTGCACAACTATAATTATTTGAAATGCCACTGTATTTGCACATTTAATTCACGTTCTGTTTTCATTTTGTAACTGGGCATATTTAGGTCGCATTTCAAAAATGTGAAAAAATTCTAAAATATATCAAGACAACTAAACTATTAACTCAACCAACTAAACAGAAACTATAAAAAACTCGATTTGCTACCTAAGCCAATTGTGCAACGTAAGCTTAAAACTTCCTAATTAAACACGCTTAATATATTTGAAATTGCAGATATAAAAGAAGTTCTATTAAGCAATAAAAATTTTAGATTTCAGTGTTTTAAATTTAGTATTCGTTTCTAGGAAATATAGTTTAAAAGTTAGATTTTCGTATTTAATCATCCAGCTCGCATCCAGCCATTTTGGGCGATTTAAGTTCGGATCTCATCAGAAAAAAATGAATAGATTTGGAGCATAAAGTAAAAATATAATTGTATATGCTATTTTCTAAAGTGTCCATCAAATGTTACATGAATTTTCAGACCATACATATAATATTGATATAATGCTATATTCCGAAATTTAAAAATGTATTTTTAAAATCCAAAAATTGAAAATAAAGTAAGTAGTGTATATAAGGGGTTTCTGGCTCATCCGGTGCTATACTTTAATATGGGGCAAATTTCGGTGCTATACTTCCCCATGTTAAAACATATTCGCACCGGATGGAGAGAGGGCGGAGCTTCATCTTGCCACGTAATGTTTCTATGAATGGAGATTTTATCAGTCAGATAAGAGTAAGAAGAATGTTATTAATCAGTTAGTAAATATAAAGTTTTTCACAGTATAAATCTAATCTTTGCTTGCAAATTTCATTTCGTTTGTATATCTTAAGCATTCAATGTGTATATATATATATTTCAATCGTTCCAGATTTTGGATCCATAAGCATCTTTACCACGTTAGAGTGCCTTTAATTAAACTGGATGCCATCAGTATACATGTAAAAAGAAATGTATCTTAATATAATTCAACATAATTCTACTTGATCATAGACAGCTTCTTGCAATGTATGTAAATGGATTCACTTGCTCTAAAGAATAAATCTTCATTTCATGAATTAGCTTAAATAATTTTTAAAATTGTAGTCTAACCTCCACCCGATGTATACAATACACCGCTGCAATTTTTAATTTAGCATGGTTTCATCATTTAATTTTGATAATGACCATATGCTAAACACATGATTCCATCATTTAAAATATATCATTTATCATCATACGGTAATAACCCAATTTTAATTTGTTTCACAGTATAAATCTTCTGATCTTTACTTGCAATTTTTATTTGCTCAACTCTATTACATCTACGTCTTGTTAGAAAGTTACAGTAATCCTGATGACGAATGAATCTTTTCACAGCATTCTTATTAACACAATTAGCAGTTTTCTTTTCCGTGAAGGATGTATTTAAACTATACATTTTTGATCTTAATCCACCAAACTCCAGGGCAGGAGTACCATTCAACTCATTTTTCATTTTTACAATCATTTTTACTTTCCTTATATACGTAATTTAAAAATAAAGTATTGTGACAGGGTCGAAAATTCGAATTCGAGTTTTTGACGGAAGAGCACGTTTCAGGCATCCCTGATCACGAATCAAACATTTTTAAGGTGACGTCTGCGTGTGTGTGTGTGTGTGTGTTAAAGTATGTGTGTGGGTGTGTGGGTGTGTCAGTGAATCTGTGGAGACGATATCTCACGAACAAATGGAACGATTCGAATGAAATTTGGTACAAAAATCACAATCCATGAATACTGGAAGCCTATTGTTTTCAAACGCAATCTAATGTTCAGAATCCCCCTAAATTTTTGAGTGAAATTTTGAAAAAATCATCAAAAAATTAAAACCTTTAATAGAGTTACGCAAATAGACATTTCTTATGTAAGTTTTCCTTAGAAAACGATTGACATAAACTTTAGAACGCTAGCATGAACCGTTCTCGAGATGATGCACATTTTTCACATAAATTTATCAAAAAATCCCATAAATTAAAAATAAAATATTAACTCTTGAGGATCATGTTCACTTTTCATATGTAATATCATGCGATAAATTAGATGACATCATTCTCGTGGATCTAGTTCGTTCCATTCATGAGAAAAAATACTTTAAGTAATCCTTTTGTATTTGAACGCCAATTGTCATTTATCTGGTATAAGAATATCTTATTTCTCCGTCCATAAGATTCAAAGTCCGCATATACCACAAATGGTACATGCATTTGCATATAAACACTTTTAAATTTCAAAATTGCGTCATCACCACTAGGCAGTTCCTCTCACTGCAAACCATACTGTCTGCATAATTTAATATGACTCTTTAAACGAGTTTCAGATGAAAACCTCTCTAAACAGTGATTGCAAAAATGATGCTTCTCTTTATGCTTTCCTAAACCGTATATAAGTTTGCTCATACTTTTAATACAGCAGTATTGATAATGCTCATCATTACTGATAAGCAGTAAATTACAGTGATGATCCCGTCTATTAGATGGTATATAGAGCGGAAACACCTTCTTATCTTCATATCCAAATACATTTAATCTCACATTGTTATTTCGCTCAAACAATTTAACTTGATATAAAGGAGTAGGAAATCACGCATTCATGTTCGATATAGCTACCGACACAGGATACATTCTTATTAACAGGATAAATACCTGCTAATATGTCCCACATAAAGCATTTTTGGTCACTATTCTGCACATTGATAATACAACTTTCTTAGCTGCTAATTCTTTAGGTAGTGGGATATAACTAGGAGCAGCTAGAGGTTCATATATCCCAACATCAATCAATAGTTCATCAATCCTCTCTATAACCCAACCACTGCCATGTCCTTCATAGGTTTCAAATGATTTTAATACTTTCCCAAAAGCAGATTCCATATTAGCATTAAAATATTCTTCAGTGATGTTCCTCATACAGGAATTTCTGAAATTGGCTGTGCAGTATCCCTGCTCTTTTTTAGATCGGAAGCTAGTAAAACGGCAACACAGATTTATGTACCATACAATACTACGCTTCAAGGCAATATTCTCTAACAACATCTGTGTTATATCAATTATGTTAGAATTTAAAAATGTAAGAATATATTTTTCGCCATCTCTGGCAATTTTATGAACGGTCACAGTACTGTTTAGGGCTTGTGAACAGGAATTTGCAGTCACCTTTCTCTTCTTATTCATGCCAGAAGCAAGTAAAGATTTTCTTTTACCGGCTGGAGTAGGTCAAACACTGAAAATTTTACTTTTCTTTTCCAACATACACTATGAACTATACGCTCATGACGTAGGATATCATTCATTCATGTAAATGTAGTAGGATATTGAGGACAAGGAACTTTACTTAAAGAGTCATGAATCTTCATGTGCCAAACTAAGCTTCGCTTCTTCGTGAAGCTCTGCGAACAATAAGACAAACCTGTAAAAGATAAAAATACAAGATTTTGGTATAAGCATGTTATAAATTCTCTTTAGTATTATAATAAATTTTTCAAAGCATATGTAAGAAAATCATAGATTCTTTATCCCACCCCAATAAGAACCATTCAAAAAAGTAATGATAAAGCCACCAAGTTAAAGAATATTTATAGATATGTAAACACTAATTAGCTACATTAAATTCATAAAAGTTCTAATTAAATACAAATAATTAAGTTGTCACATATTATAAAATTGACAAGTGTAATAAATTCACAAAATAAAATCATATTAAAATAAGTACTTACATGTCCACTCATGTGTAAATGCATAACATCGAGCACATTAATATCACTAATGTTAGAGGCAGTATCTCCAATTTCGCTACTTAAAGAAAACATCACGATTTAAGAATATGAAACAGCCCCATAAGCACAACCTACCACTATGAAGTATTCACGTAGAATGTCAAAATTACGGTCTTCAAGTTACCCTAACTCAGCTGTACGCAAGACAAAAACTCTAGAGATATCACGATTACAATTAAACTGAGTAACAAAAAAGTTATCATAATTACATACATTAACCTCATGAAAATAAACAATCCGTCATAATCGATAGTATATTTTTTAATAATCGTAATCAATACATTAAATAGCTTCTCGTAGAATTAAAACTCATTAAGATATATTAAAACCTTACGGCATCTACTATAATTATTAGATATTAATGAAATAATTCCCTCCCCATCCTTTAAAAATTAACTAACTATAGCAGAAAAGTCCATTTTCACATGTAAAGAATTCCCATTTTCTCCCTAACATACGTAAAAAAACACCTAACATTCATTAAATAAATCTCTACACACCCAGTTTAAACTAATGTAACTTGCATAAAATTATCTTAAAATATATTCAAGCGAATCCCTAATCATAAATGTTTACACTAAGTCTATTTAAGAAAATTCCTTTGTAGGGAATAAATGTCCTAGAACCCGCAGTCATTGCGCAATACAACATGTTAGAAAGCTACTTGTAATGCATCGCACCCCCACCCTGCAGGCATGAAAACATATAATTCAACACCCTTCCGAACGGAATATGGCCTTTCAAGACATCCATTAACCCCCTCTCCCGTGAAACCTGTAATTACCATCATCTCCAATATATTGTTTATACACACTAAACATTGTCCTCAACATCTAGAATCCATAATAAAACCTACATTTCCATCTCAAAGTCCAAAAACTACCTAGAGTCCTACACGAAAGCATAATTTACAGGGATTTTTAAAATGGATATAAAAATCATAAAATTCACCTAGGAACCAGTTAATACCCTCAAACTACTCAGAATTATCCTTTATATATACTCTATAACCATAACAATCAATTTACTCTACCTAAAAACATTCTTCTATTCAAATTCATACTAAAGACAACATCCATTCCTAATATCTCACCAACCGATGATAGCTTAATGGTTAGTGAGCTAGCCTACCATTCAACGGTCCCGAAATCAAATCCCGTCAATTCCAAACGGAAATATATCCATTTAAATTCAAAACTAAAAAAAGTGCCGTTAGATGGCGCCACCCCATCGCATCTTCAATATTATTCCCGATACTAACTCAAAGTCACCTCATGACGTCATCCGTCCAAAGTTCCTTTCCCTCCACAAGATTATCAGATAGGTAAACTATTCAAATATTTCAACACATTGTGACATCGTCCAAACTCCCTAGCTCAGATGTCCAAACATTTACTCATTACGTCATCTGTACAAAAACCAACAGTAAAAGAGAAATAAGAGTTGAACCTCCATCTCTTCAATGAGTCATCAACAGGAGGATTAATCCCCCAATCCCCCTGCGGGCCTTCAACTCTTATTTCTCTTCTACTATTGGTGTTTGAGAAAATGTCCGTTTTCTGTCGTAAAATTATTTGAAGCAGTTTTAGACAATCCAAAAATAAGCATTTAAATAACATCTTGAATACGAATACTTTCTTTTAAAGCAGTATTTTATTTATAGTACGTACGGTATGAAGTAGTATGCGCTTCGTTTCAAACTTAATGTGTTCTCGGATCCTAAAAGTTGAAATCAGGTAAATGAAAATACAGAGCAAATTCCAAGGCGTAGGTCTTTCGAAGTAAGTAATGCGAAGGACACGGAAAAGCTCTTCCAGAGGGAGGCTGCATTTTCATTTATAAAAATGAATGTACCCCAGAGGTTTAAGGAATTTGTCGATGGAAAAGTGTTTCCAGTGAGTTATCTTAACGACCAGTGGATATTCCTAGTTAAAAAACTCCGAATAATATCAGATTTTTCCTTTAATGCGATAAGAAGAGAATAAACGTGTTTTTTACTTTAATTGTTGTTGTGTGATTATGATGTATTTAAGACAAACATGTTAGCAATAATTACCAATTATTCAAAAATTTTGATGCAATGATGTTAAGTGAATTGTACGGAGTTTTTACATTTTTATGTTTTCTATATTGGAAGGCCCAGACCACACAACCAACCCTAAGGCTTACGGTAGCTTAATGTGTGGCCGAATGTTTTCTATATTATAAATTTATATACTAATGAGTCCAGTCCTATTGCCGAAACTCACCCTCTCTAGGTGTTTCAGTAAGATCAGGCTCGTGTGCTATGGTGTGATTCTGTGATACAACTAGGATTAATCGCCCCTTTTTCGTTTACAAAAGGATCCAGATGACCTTAATTATTTCAGAAAAATTCCTAGAAGGATTGACTTTTTTGCTGGCTGCTAAGGTTGGGATAGGCCACATATTCACCCAGGCTTACTTGAATAGATTTCACCTAGCCGACTCCAACAAGTGCGTTGTTTGCTCTGTGGAAGAGGAGACCTTGGAACACATCTTGTTTTTCTGCACTGACGAGAAGATTTTTTAGGTCGGTCTTAACAAAAATATGTGCCCCTTTGTCTATTTTCCATGTCTTGTCTAATGCACGTTTTATGTGGATTGCTTTATTAGTATATAGAAAAAAGACATCGTGAAATCGGCAGCAAATGCACCCAACTCACGTATCAAGTTGTGCGTATATTATAAATACTAGACTGTCCAATTATATGTTTTTTATATTTTTAGTTTCCTATAATTTCTCATATTTTCTACACATAAATAATAAAATGTCTTTGCTTTATGGGCGGCATGATCTATTGTACTGGATTTAACATATTCTAGGTCAGGGAGCTAAGACAGCAACAGACTGTCATTCTTGACCCGAAACTGAAGAGCAGCAGGGTATCCAGCTACATGTTTAATAACTGAGATGTTTATTTCATGAAAGTAGTATAAGAGCTCAAAATACTCAATAATTAAAATACGAGACAACCTAGTGACTTGTACAATAGTAAAAGTCATACTAAACAAATAGAAAAGTATATTTGGCTTGCACATTATATTGAAATATTTTTCCATAGATTTAACACTATCTGACCTTTGACATGTGATATCTCCGTACATAGATCGAAATGTAAAGGTTGGGCTTCGGCATGATTTGAAGCATGATAAGTTTAATCTATGTACACAATTTTATTTGAATCGGTTAAATTTTACTAAGTCAACGAATCTTTCGCCACACAACACCATATTTGAGTCTGGTTAAAGGATTTACTCTCAGTACTTGTTTCGCTTCAAGAAACCGGTACAACAGATTAATTAAACTTTCATTGCATTCAATATGCTATCAACATAGTAAGGTTTCATATCCGCAAAGTTGTTTTTGATCTATTACGTCTAGACATCTTCGACAGGCTCATAGAAGGGCATCATTCTATATAAAAGATTGAAAAGTATTCTAGAATAAGCATACATATATCAGTAAGGTGACGATAATTGTTTCGAAGGCGTTAAAATTATATTTTATTTGTCTTACAAACAGCAGTTTGATTTATTGTAATCATTCTAGGTGTTGTCTCATTCAATGGCTAATTTTGAAAATAGTTAAAGTCCCAAAATAAACATTTTGAGTAATCAAGAAATACTTTTGCTCATCTGTCTGATGAATTATTAAAAATCCGAGATATATAAAATGTTAAATCTTCTCAAGTTCATAAATTGTGATCATAAATTGTAAAGTAGTTTTCTAAATTAGTGGAGTTTAGCCTTATGAAATGTTCATTACTTCCATTCCTTTTAGAAGCAAACATATTGTTATTAGATATACAGTAATATTACATATGTAGTACATTTCTAATACCGTTTATTACATGCTAATATTCTAATGTAAAAAAAGAATGAAAAGGGGCCCTGGATGTTTTAAATGTCAAAAATACATATGTTATAAGCATGAAAAATATTTACAGAGTACAACTCATTATATGCTTTTGGCTCGTTAATATAATACTACTCGTTGTTGCTTACATCTGCGTTGCACTCGGCAGTTGTAATTATCCATGCCAGGTTCCCTTTGTAAAGTGGTCCATGTTTTTGATTTTTCCACATTTGCGTATTCTTTCTTTTATTGGTTATCTCTTATCATGGCTTGACTTCGTGGTTTTCTCGTTATTGGTTTATTTTGTCACGCAGTCTTGCTACATCTTCTATTTAAGTGAGACTTTGTGGCTCGTCGTAAATTTGTTTGCATTAATTTTGCCAAACATTTGCACCATGGATCTTGGAAATATTGTTCTCCATCCGTTGGTTTTTATTATCTGGTGCTTGCCTTTTATGACGCCGTACTCTTATATGTTTTTTCGAGCACTTGTTGCCCTATATCCTCTACAGAAAAATATCTTCAAAAAAGTATTTCGTTGTAATTTGTTTCAAAAAGCACTTTTTATTTGGCCTTAAAAGTTCGCTTTTGTTTTAAATTGGTGTCATTACATAACTCCAGAAAGTATTTTTGTTTAAAATGTCTCTTTGTTCGAATTATTTTTTCCCAACAAAAAATAATGGACCTATACTAACTTTTCCTATTTAATGAAATGTTCTGGATCATTTAGATATAGTTAATACAGTTAATTCATAATGCAAGATGGAAATTTACATTTGGCACTTGGCAACAATAAATAATGCAGTAGACATGGAAAGTCTCTTCCAGTGGGAGGATAAACTTTTATCTGTAAAACAGGATGTCGCCCAGAGATTCAAGTGAATTCTCTTGGAAAAAGTGTTTTCTTGCATTATTGATAAAAATGGTGGCAAAACCGAATCTGTTGTATTCTTATCTTCACTGGCTTTGCAGTTAGTAGAGTATATAAGGTCAGTTATCGCTAAAATAAAATGATACGTCATGATACGAGTAAAATTATATGTGCCAGTGTTTTGAGAAAAATCATCTATTTTGTGAATATGTTAAACATTTAATTGCTGTTGTATTGCATCTTCCGTTTGTTTTATAACCTTGTCAGATACTTAATTGGATATTGGTCGTATAATGTTCCTGTGGTGATTTAATAAAGCGTTAGATATCCAATAATTTGGACATCCTTGTTTCACGACAATACTCCCACGATTTTTGAGGATACGTTAAAACACTAATATACAACATGTATTGTATATACATAATATTGTACTGATGCAAATTATAATTGTATAGCAGCTGCCATTCAAAAATAATCCATTATACATTTCTTAATATGAGTGTACGTAATGTGGAACAGTACATAAAATAGAACACCGCGAAAGTAGTCACATCAATCAGAATATATATAAATTACTTCTCTGTAGGTAGCCACTAGCATATAACATGCATTGTATATGCTACTATACTGATGCCCATTGTGATTATTTAGAAGCTGTCGTTCAAAAATAACACATTTTTCAATTCTTGATAAAATACGAGTGCAACCAATAATGAACACTGCGGTATCTCGATAGATAAGTAGTCATCTCTCGATCGGAATCTATAAATTACTTCTCTGTAGGTAGTCACTAGCATATAACATGCATTATATATTACTATACAGATGTACATTGTAATTATCTAGTAGCTGTCGTTCAAAAATAATCCATTTTTCAATTCTTGATATAAGGTGAGTGCACGCAATATGGAACAGTACGTAATATGGAACACCGAGATAGGTAAGTAGTTGCATCGATCGGAATCTCATTAAATTACTTCTATATAGATTGAAGGCAGACATGTGTTTTGAGCTGCAGTCAAGAATCCGCTGTTGAAAGGGAAGCATGTTTGTTTTTCAAGGTGCTGAAAATATTTAGACGCTATTGAAACAGCCAATTATTTGAGAGAAAGTACGTTCAAAAGATTTTTACTGCATGGCGCATAGTTACATATGCTTGTTTTCAAACGTTCACTACTAGTTTGTCGATAAATTTATCTATTAATGAATACAAGTTTAACTTTTATGTCGAAGCACATGAACATGCGGTGTGAAACACGTTATATTTTGCTTGCATTTCCCTTATTATAGAATATAGTGCAGCATTATGTGATATTATTATCCTGCATGTAATTAAATTATAATATATTATTGAGTCTAGAGTTAGTATTGTTCTTTTCATTGTTCACATAGTTAGACGCTCCAGCAACACCTGTAAAAATAATATCATAGGAAAAACAACGTAGAATCGACGCGCTGCTGGCTGCATGAGAGGGTCGGATGGGATATTTAGCTACAAATTAAAATATAGAGTGACTAAAACTACTTTCCGAAGGAATGTCAGAAATTAAGAAATTAGAAGACAAGTGGGAAGGTGAAGAATGCGGTGCTTCAGATAATTCTGATCCGGCATTTACGTGTCCAACGTGCAAAAGAAGCAGTTTGAAGTAAATAAACATCTTAACTTTTATGAGTTATTATTGTTCTTTTTATTGTTCACATAGTTAGAAGCTCAAGCAACAGCTACAAAAAATAATATCATGGAAAAAGCAACGTAGAATCCACGCTCTGCTAGCTGCTGGAGAGGGTCGGTTGGGATATTTAGCTACAAATTAAAATATAGAGTGACTAAAACTACTTTCCGAAGGTATGTCAGAAATTTAGAAATTAGACCATAAGTGGGAAAGTGAGGAATGTGGTGCTTCAGATATTCTGGTCCGGAATTTACGTCTCCAACGTGCAAAAGAAGCAGTTTGGTGCAAATAAAAATTAATGTGAAAGCTAGAGATGTAAATATATTCGTACTTTTAAAGTAAATAAATGTATATTTCTGATATAAAAATAAACTTTTGCGCGTTCTTATAAGTCTCTTAGGCGTTCTGTATCAGATACAATTTTTTTTTCAAGTTTTTGGCTTTTAAACTTCTTCCGTATATCTTCAAATTTTCTAAACTTTATATATTATCTATATATATTTTATAATTTAAATTAACTTTCTTTTGATGTGACGTTTGTTTCAATAAAAAAATATTTCTTTAAAGATTTTACTTCTTAACATCATTCTTAAAATCATGTTTTCCAAATTACGTGCCCTACACATGTAGAAGAAACTAACTTTCTGTAGACATAATTTTATTTTTTGAGTTCCTATAAGTCTCTCAGGCACTCTGTATCAGATATCATTTTTTTTCAAGCTTTTGACTTTTTTACTTTTTCCGTATATCTTCAAATTTTCTAAACTATTA
Organism: Amaurobius ferox; assembly: GCA_951213105.1. Classification (NCBI taxonomy): domain Eukaryota; kingdom Metazoa; phylum Arthropoda; class Arachnida; order Araneae; family Amaurobiidae; genus Amaurobius; species Amaurobius ferox. The sequence continues at coordinate 41,686,961 of OX578144.1, read as the reverse complement.
TACATTATCTATATATTTTTTAATTTAAATTAACTTTCTTGTGATTTAACGTTTGTTTCAATAAAAAAATTATTTCTTTAAAGATTTTATTTCTTAACAGACTCATTAAATGAATGTTTTCCAAATTACGTGTCCTACAAATGTAGAAGAAACTAACTTTCTTTAGACACAATTTTACTTCTTTGCTTAATTGTGTGTGTGCAAATACACAAGTTAACATATGTGGACTGTGCAAGAAGTTATATTTTTAACCAAATGTGTTTCATCAATTTCTTTCCTCCTCAATAGTCGCCAAGTATTATTGCATTATTTATATTTATTTCACTTCAATGAATTGAACACGTTTAATTTTACGTAAAATTTTCTTATACATTATTATTGACTGTTACCCAGTCTTCATAAATACTCCAACGCATTTTGGATAACGTACATCTGATGCAGCAGCTTTAAGAAAGTGTACCCTCTATTTGTTTTTCAATCAAATGTTTACGATAGAAAAAGCAAACATAATCCAGAAGTGGAACTTTTTCGGTACATTAAATTAGTTTTTGTTAGTTTGACTACAGACATCTTTGAAAATTTGCTTTTAACGTTAATTTGTTTCCAACAAGGTGTATTATATTTTAAAGTCTAATAGATAAGCAAGTAGTCCTGCATGAGTCTTTCAAAAGAATATTGTCCTAAGAAGCTATTTTATTGAGATAAAAATAAAATTTAGGCCATATATATATATACGTTAAAGAAATATGTTGAAAATTTAATTACTTTATTGTTTGCAAGAGCATTAGTGGAGTTTAAGAGTTTAAAAAATATGTATTTACCGTTTAGGGCATGTATGATGCTGTAATGTATGTGTTAACATTTAATTTCTTTCAGAGTTGAGAAAACATATCTGAGTAGCTTGGATGCGTACACATTATATATATTTACATATTTTTACATAAGAACTTGGTATAAAAATCACAATCTTGAGCACAAAATTCCATCTAAATATCCACAGGTTACTTAGCGATAATTATACCACAATAAAACAGCTATTTAGTTTTAGCTGAGACGTTTGTATTGACATTGCTGTTTTTACTGTAAATTTGCAGCACTGCAACCATTAGAAACATATGTCAAAAAATAGGTTAAATTTTGAAAATTGAATCGCTATTGTACATATATTTATAATAAAACTAGCAGCGATTACCCGCCGTTGCTCGGGATTTATAATCCAAAACTCTGATAAAAATTAAACCGGAACATATAGAGCCATGAATCTTATACATTGTTTTTTCACTGTGAAAGAAGTAAATTCATTACATTATGTAAGGAAAAAATCATTGCTTGCGTTATATAAGTCATAGTTGCTTCCGGCAAGCCCTTCGCAGTTAGGCCCTCCGAGCAGCGTCTCGGAATGTGATTATTAGGTGTCCACAATTGATGTACAGTCAATATGTGCAGTTTGAAATATGTACAGTGTGAAAGGAAAGCTAAAATGGCTCTTAAACACTAGGCAACAATGCAAATGTTAACAAATTAAATAACATTATCCTAATTGGTTAAGTTTTACTGCAATGCTTGCTTGTAAATCACATTTTTTGATTTTCCTCCCGGATCTAAAACATACAAATTTTGTGAAGTTCCTACTCTTAAACATGCCACACACAATCGGCCATGAGAGGCGCATGGACTTTCTAAATTCACGGAAACAAACTTAAGCTTTTGCCTTTGAGTTTTGTTGATGGTCATGGCAAATCCCAGTCTAACTGGGAACTGGACTCGTGTTTGAAACTGAATGGTAGGTCGGTTGGTAGCAATGGTATGTGAGGTATGAATATGTCGTCTCCTTTTGCCTTTTCCGTTAATACCGTGGCTTCGATGACATTTGGTAAAATATTTTTGACACACAGCCGTATTCCATTCCATAGTTTTGGTTAGGCCAGATTCCGCAGACGTATTATTGGTGACCTTTTCTTTAACTTCAAGGTATGAGAAGACATTCCAGTTGGCTCAAGGTTATTCAGAAATTCCAACGGGTAATTAAAGGCATCATCGGTGTCCTCTGCAGAGTCAAATGACTTGTCATGATATAAAATGTTGATAATTAAATAACCATTAATCCTCACAAAATGCTGATAATTAAATAACCATTTTTATTTTTTAAGACTTTTCGTTTTTGAGTAAGCATGTGAAAAATAAACTATGGTGATACAGTTTCCATTTAAATTCATATTTCAAAGCTGCGATTTTCAAAAGTGACTAATACGTTCAATAAACTCCCACAAAACTCAGAGATTTAATTGACTATCACGTTTTAAACCAACGATGTCCAACCTTTTTTGTTGGGAATCATGGAGTTAGAGAGTAGAACTTCTAGGAAAAAGTTTCGTTTTCCATTAATATCTCGACAAACCCCTGTTTTTAGAAACTTGCAACTTGTACTAAATTTATGGAGGGATATTTCAAAGCTACCTACAAAAATTTCATTAAAGTCGATGCAGCTGTTCGTCCTTGATGATGAGACAAACGAAAGTTTCGTTTTCCACTAATATCCCGAGAAGGCCTAGTTGTAGAAACTCAAAACATAGACTAAATTGTAAGTGAGGCTATTTCAACCTACCCACCAAATTCAATAAATTCTGTTCAGTCGTTCTCCCGTGAAGTTGGATCATACATACACACATACATACATACATACATACATACTTTTCTTCTTTATACATATATATATTTCTCATCACACGAACTAGAGGAAACTCAGTAGACAACACGTAACTGTTACTGCACATTCAAGTTACCTCTTCATTGTGATTTTTCATTCTCCTCACGCTGGCCTACAAGAAATTATAGTAGCAGACATTGCGACTCGTACAACTTTTCTCTCTCTTGCTGTATATGCTTTTAGAAATAGATTGAGTACCTTCTCCGCTTTGTACTTACGTAACCTAAGAAAAATATGATGGTGATTTAATCGCAAGTTGAATTATAGCTGTAAGTTATATCGGCGAATGCCTTATATTATTCAAATCACTTTTGTATGCCTGGGGGAGGGATAGTGGTTGTCAAAATCAGTAGATATTCCTAATCGAAAAATTCACTAAAGCAGGTTGGACCAAATTTAGATAGAATTCTTTTGTATGATATATATATGTGAAGGAGAAAAGATAATCTGAAGTAATATATACAGAATCTTTCAAAAGTCCGTATAAATTTTAAAAGATCATTAAAAATCGAAAAATCATCGGATTGAGGTACGGTTTATATACCATAAGTATTGTCAGAAAGGGTTATTTTTGTTTTGACGTGAAAAAATTTTGCTGTTTAAAAAATCATCTATAGGTGGCGCTTACCCGAATACATCTTCCGGAATTATGCAAATGAGGCTGTTATAAAAGAACTGTAGTGCTTGCTCTGTAAATTCTTAATTTGATTCATTAGTAAACGGTGCAAAGAAGAAGTTTTTGTGAGAATGTTAACTTTGATCGAGAAAGCCCTGTTAGTGAAGCTGTACTACGTGAGCGGCGAATCAGCATCATATGCTTTTCGAGGATTTTGAATTAGGAAAATTCTAAAGGAATACATATATATATATATATATATATATATATATATATATATATTTATATGTATAATGTATAGTTTAGCTATATAATGGGATTTTGTATTCACATATTATGCAGATATGAGCACAAAAATATATGTAATTTAATTAAGCGCACAATTTTCTCAATATCACCCTTGCTATTTCAAAAACCGCTTAAGTGAGTTCGAATATATTTGGGTTGTGCACGCGTACTGTGTAGACGTAGATGTAGATGTAGAAAATACATTTTGAAAAATGTTTATAGCCTGACGGTAAAATGATATTGTATTATTATCATAGTAAAACATAAGTAATAATACTCGTTATTATCAAGTGACAGTGCCTTTTTAATTAACACCAAATCCTTAAAATGAAAATAAAATTGGTCATATTGCAAGACAGTTCACTCTAATCTCTTGTGGAAATAATGTTATTTATTTCCTTTATCGTTCATAAAGAATCACATATAAAACAAACATTAAATTGTTGAAAAATTAATACATATTGTGCTATTGCTTATTATATAAACCTAACCAACTCTCTTGAATGATTTGGAAGAAAATGGACTGGAAAATCAAAATTTCCCATACCTCCTTATAATTGTTAAAGTTAACTGTTTAGTCCATTTATAACTGCATTCAATTGAAAAACACTAATGGCATTCTTTATGTTTACAAAACTCATAAATTCCAACATATTTAATTCTTCTCCATTATAAGATTTTTCTACATTTAAAACAGATTGCTCTCTATCACGAAAACAACTCATGCTAATATTCTGTAAATTATGTCATTCACCATAAAATAAATATTTACATATGAAATAACAACATTTTAAAAAGAATTAACATCATATTCTCTTAGATTTTACTCAATATTCTAAAAAAATGTTGGAAATGCAAATGGTTTCCTCTTTTTCCGTATAGAATAAAAATCAATATGTTTCTTATGTTCATCGATTGAAATAATAGTAACAGCTTCCATTCATATTTTTACTTTTTCTGCAATACATGGTAAGGTATTCGGAAAGTACTAGAATCATACCGAAAATCACAGCTCGAGTTTTCGACGGATCTACACGTTTCGAGACCTCAAGAGTACGAGAAAAATATTTTTAGCGTGACATCTGCGTGTGTGTCTGTCTGTGTGTCTGTATGTGTGTCTGTATGTGTGTCTGTCTGTGTGTCTGTGTGTGTGTCTGTGTGTCTGTATGTGTGTCTGTGTGTGTGTCCTAGTGTCTGTCTGTGCAATGTATGTATCCACTTTAAAAACTACTTTACCGAATTTCATAAAATTTGGTATGTAAGTCACTTGGGTGAGACCCTGGTGCTGATTAGTTTATGGTAGGATTCTTAAAAACAGAACCCGACATTTTTGCGGAATGACCCGTAAAAATTATCTGTATCTACTTTATCTAAAATACTAATTGACCGACTTTCACAAAAATTGGTAGATAAGTTACTTGTAGGATTCTCTGGTGATGAATAGATTTTGGTAAGATTCGGAAAAGAACAATCTCCCTTTTTTTACGAAATGGCCCTCGCAAATTCCGTATATCCATCCTAGCTAAAATACTAATTGACCAAATTTCACAAAATTTGGTAGATAAGTTACTTGTGGGATACTCCAGTGCCGATTACAGATTGGTACTATTCTGAAAAGAACAACCTGCCATTTTTTACGAAATGACCCGCAAAGATCGCCAAAATCGAAAAAAATAGACTAGTAGTGCATGCTCAAGTATATAAATTAAATTCTTGTTTTATATGCAATTTTTGACGAGGAAAAGAATATAACACACTCCATTATACATTAGGGCTAACCGTTCACAAGATTTTTGAGATTTCTTGCATTTTTGCTACGCTGATTTCGGAAAAATGTCCAATTACGAAATAAAAACAAAAAATGAAATAGAAATACAAATTTTGTGTTATATTGTACAATTAAACTCAATTTAATGATTCATAAAAGAAATGAAGAGAACTTGAATATGAGTCGGCAGGGAAAGTCATGTGCTGCCCACATCAGAATTTTTACTCATAGACTGCTATAAAGTGACACTCGTACATCTTTAAAAAGTATTTAATACGTATTTAGGAGTATTCCAAACGTGTAGTTGTATCAAAACCCTATCGTGTAATTCTTAATGCCACGCATTTTGCTAAGCCAATTTGAGAGTCTGATTAAAACATTTTGCTAAACATGTTTCACATGTTTAACAAAAACACAACGCAACAAATGATTAACATATAATTAACATATTCACATATGTATCTGATGTCAAAATATATGACGTTTATGTCTACACATTTTCTGTGAAAATAGTGCGATATGTAAAATTTTGAAGGAATCTTCTTTTAATAATAATAAATTACCTTTTGTTAAAGAACTCACCTTTTGTTTTCATAACATTACAGAAATTTCTGCTCAAATATTTATGTAGTTAACATTGTTATGTTTACATATTATTTATTCTGCCACTGTTTTGTTTTAGAAAAATTGCTGAGGGAAACACACGCGATCTTGGGAAAAATATATTTAACAAGAAATTTAGGAAAAAGCCTTCATATAGTGGCAACAGATGCATAAACATCATTTACGGCGTAGCTGTTTACTCTAACGACGTAATTTTATACTCTTTTGCACAATTATTTCATAAAATCTTTTGAATTTTCGGCAAAACTGGAAGTGAAATCTTTAGAACCGAAAGTCAAAATCCTTAGTGAATCCCTAGCCTCCTCTGAAATTCGATAATGCATCTATATCAGTCATAAACTAAACTTTATCTGTAACCAATCCAAAGAAATAGATGGTTAAAGGAAAATACATATTTTAATCGAAAGTGATATATATAGTGTGGGAAGAAGAAATCATTTCAGACTCTTTTATCAATTAGTTGGCTAATGTATTCTTCTTCCAAGTTTATTCTCAGCTGAAACTTGCAGTTTCACGGTCATTTGGTAATCCGTTCTTCTTAGTCTATGATATTCCTTAAAAATAAATATTTGAAAACAGCAACTATCCATGCAGATTTTATCATATGATCTAACTTTATACCAAACTTTTAGACCTTAGCATAAATAATCTATAGTTTAACACTGACTCGACAATTCGAACATTTTTGCTTATGCAACACCTCTTAAAATAATAAATATTTCAAAATGCCTAATATTTTATGATGCTGATTTTTTCATATGATATCTCTTTGTACTAAATTGTAAGTTTCTACCTCAATAAGCTTGGAGTATCGTGCTCATTTGACATTTCAAAAATGTATACCTATGATATCATCGAAAATAATATGTATTTGAAAGCAACAATTTTCCATAGTGATATTTTCATAAGATTTTCACATACGCATTGTCCATTCTTCTAACTTGTAGTTTCACCTCTCATCCGACAATTCGAACTGTTTTAACCGTGACACACTTTGAAACTATAAATAATTAAAACAGTCTTACATCTTGCTTTTACCATATGATCTGTCTGCCCTTCAATCAAATTGAATTAAAGCACATCCTTGAACTACCTTTAAACCGAAATACTTCCTTGAACTACCCTGAAACCAAATTAAATCCTTGAACTACCTTTAAATCAAAGTACATCCTTGACGTACCCATAAAACAAAGTACATTTTTGAACTACCCCTAAAGCAAAGTACATCCTTGAACTACCCTTAAACCAAAGTACACCGCTTAATAAACTTGGATATTTAAGTTTACTCGACAATTCAAAAATGTTTACTTATATCACCCCTGTAATAACAATTATCTGAAAACTGCAATTATTTATGTTGATTCAGTCATAAGAACTACGAAAATTTTAAGTGTGGCAGATATTTTTAAAATAAAACTTAACTTGAAAGTTATAATTATAATTATCATTACTATAACGTTGTTTTCGCAATAACCCTCCAATTATTTTGTCATTGTATCTATCTTTATCTCTTAACTTTCTCTTATATTTATCTCTTAACTTTGTACATATTTTTCTGTATAACATTAGGTAGCGTGAATTTCAATTGGTTCATCTTTCATGCTATATTTATTTATAATTGTCAATTTATATTTTTCTCCAAGTTTTATTACTCGAAAGGGTCCCTGAAATTTATCTTGTAGCATATTGGGTTTATTTTCCTCTTTCAAAAATACGATATCTCTGATTTGCATTTCTTCATTAATAATTCTTTTAAAATTTTTAATCACTCCTAGCTTCATATTTTCATTTAACGTAATTTTAACCTTTTTTGATAACTTATTACAATATTAATTTTGTTATTTTTTTATTACAGTTCGAATTGCACCAAATGGAAAAAGTACTTTTGCGTGTTTTATGGGGATAAAGATCACCTCTTTATCCGGAATTTCCTGGTCAACATCGAATTGTTCTGCAATCAATTGACCTGGCTGCAAAGCAATCCTGTGTGCGAGCGTGACATAGACCTGGACGTCAAGATTTGACTCTTAATTAACACATTCCTTTTCAGCAAAGTCATTTTTTCATTTTTAGGAAAATTGGCCTTATCGACCTGTGCGATTTTTTGACTGTCATAATAACCATTTTTATTATTTCCATCAAATTTAAATATGCCTTTTACTTTATTTTGTGTGACAATTGGCTTATTCGCACTAGTCACATTTTAAAAATCATTTTCTGTATCAACATTTTTATTATATTTATCTTTTGAACAAGTATAGTCTTTAACATGGCTACCTTAAAAAATTTGTGTATCAATTTTCGAAACTTTACAACTAGTTTCCTTATTTTCATCATAATTTTTATTCTCGATCTGAGTCGATTTTGATTTTACTTCACTTTTGTGCTCATCATTTAAATTTATTTTTGCATTGCACGCATCATTTTTATTTTTAATAATTTCTTTAACTCCTGCATTTTCATTACTTGTCATGATTTTACTTATATTATTTTTTACGCCTGTATTTTCCTCAATTTTCTTTTTATTTATATTTGCCTCATATTTCTGTTTTTGGACAAAATGCGCATCGAATCTCATCCATACGGAATCCTCTTTCACAGACGCGACATCAATGATCTGCACCTTCGGCCATGGTATATGGTTATATTTTTGCATGTTTTCAATACTATTTGTTTCTTGACTGTCTTTTTTATTTTCTTGTACTTCCTTTTTATTTGATTTAACATTGGGACGTGGGCTTCGCGTGCGAACCTCCCTTTTATCATCTTGCATTTTATTTGCGTCTTCATAATTTTTGTAACTCGATATCTTAATTCGCGTTTGCGATTTTTCTTCTCCCGATTGGGACTTTGGTCTTTTTTTAAATTTTCGCTTGGCCAAAGCCCATCGGCCAGTTTAAATGCTCTTCGATTTTGACTGACTCTACGATTTATTTCTTGCTTCTGAAACTTTTCTTTCGCAAACGTTTGACTATTTGCAGTATGCCTTTCATTTCTTTCCGTATTTCTTTCTTTGTTTCCGCTATTTTGCGTTTTTCTAAATCCGTTATTATTTTCATTTATAAATTTATTAATTTGCCCATTTCTAAATTCACTTCTTTGAACTCCATATTTTTGGAACCTCTACGGAACACTACAAGTCTGTATTCAAGTCGTCGTCTCTAAGTTTTCTTATCTGTCTTCTAATGTCCTTTTCACGCTCACAAGTTGTGGTTCCCTTTTCCCTTGCGGGTATCACTCCCCCTTTGCTTTCATTTGCAGCATTCACTGATACGTAATAAGAAGTTTCTCCATTGGTTAATCATTGAACCAATGTCGCTACTTGACATCCTCGTAAGGGCCCCCTCTGTCTTGACACTCCTAAATTTATGGTTTCTGTAAACCTCGGCGCCACTCAGACTGGCAGTATTGTCCGAAGTTTCGAATCAATAAATAACCTGTCTCACCAAAACACATGTGAGATCTATATCTGATCTCACATTAAGCGCCACATTTTAAGCCTTTAATTAAAACAACTTGAAGCTACGCATTCATTCGACAATTCGAACATTTTTGCCTGTAACACCCCTAAAATAATAAATATCAGAAAATAGCAAATGTCGACATGAATTTTTTTACATGATATTTCTCAGTCCCAAATTTAACTTCCTTGATTAGTAAACATGGAGTTTCACATAGACTCAAAAAATCGATCCTTTTTGCCTATGTCACCACCAAAAATAATGAATATATGAAAACAGCAATTATCATATGATCATATGATCTACCTTTGTACCAAATTTCAAGTCCTTAGTTCAATAAACCTGAAACTTCATGTTTAATCGTCAATTTGAACATTTTGGTCAGTATCGGCAACACATAAATTTAAAATTTACATAATTTTGTAAACTATAAATTCAAGTTTTGCCGAATTGTGTATTATATTGCAAATCACTGGGATAGTTGAAAGCAATTTTAAGCTTGAAAATAACTTTTAATGCTGCATTCCCCCCCCCCCCCCAATCAGAACAATTACGTCGGCTACTAAAATCCCAATACGTGCTTTCTCTGGGATGTTTTTGTGTGCATGCAAAATTTGGTTCAGCCGGTATGAACGGTATGGGTTTGTATAGCTTGAAAGTAAGAGTGAAAGACAGACAAACAGAAAACGGGTGGTACAGCCTAGAAGTCAGGTGACTGCACTGTGAGGACGCAAGTTCGATTCCCGACTTTGAACAAACTACCCCATGGTCACTCAAAGTACGGGAAAGTTAAATATGGGGATCTGAAAATCCTTCCGCGAAGTTAGTAGCAGGGAAAGGGGAGACGGTCCACGTGGATGTCTCCCCTCACTGGGTTCCAGTCTAAATTGGGCAACTCTATCCCCACTGTCTACACAGATAACTTACACCTTCAGAAAGGTCGGACGGTCGGGGTCGAAAAAAAGACAGAAAGACATATGGACAGACGAACTTTAAGGATTAAGATATAGATTAACAATATGAGCGATATAAATAATATTTTAAAAGGGTATATTATAAACTGAGGAGTTCAACTGAATAATGGATTGCTCATATTATAGTAGTGGAAAGAGAGATGATCCCTTTATCGCAGTCTTTTGATGCATATTATTGATAAATTGAAAGATTTAAATTTTTAAACAAATAATTATTAAACTAAATATATGCTGAATAATTAAGTTATTGGATAATATTTGCTCGCGTTATTTAGAAAATAATAACGGAATTAGATTTGTAAAGTATTATTTTGCTCGAGGGCCATTGCAAAGAACTGTAGAGTCCAGTTCGGCAATAATAGTTTGCAAATTCGTCCCAGTAGTTCAAGGGTAGAGCGTCGGCTGACCAGTTCGAAATTCCAGGGTTCGAGTCCCTGTTCGGACGCTACTGTAAAGATCCTTGCTGCTCCGACCGGAAATGGAGACCTGGATATCCTAACTGGACAGCCGATGCTCTACTGTTGAGTTAATGACATGGAATCTAAAGCTCTTACGGTAGAAGTAGACTCTACGAACTTAATACATTAATAAATAATGATAATTAATAAATTCTAAGTTCTTATCATCGAGGTGGACTATGCTTTCTACACACTGTAATGTCAGATTGGCTGGTAACTGAAAATCTGACTGACCGCATCCTGTTATTTTGAAGTCCGGTTAGCCTCTTGCTACTATTTTTACCCCGGTAAGAATCCTAAGTGGTCGTTAGCTTCTCAATTTGAAATCGCCGCTAAATTTTTCAGAGCCCACTGAATCCGTACTAGTCGTACTAGGGTCACTTTCAGACCTGTGATATCTTTGCACAAACCTACAGGGTTGATTTGTTTGGGCGCTATTATGAAGAGACTTGGTTTCCCAACCGGGAATCGAACCCTGGTTTTTGAACAGGCCAGCCGTCTCTATGCTGTTAAGCTACTTTGGCAAATTCGTAAGCTATTATTGTCGAAGTGTACTTCAGTTTCATGCAGAAAGCGCGATATTTTTAAAGCGTTAAGAGTTTTAATTTAACTTTGATGTGGTTTATTTAAACTTAATTTCAAAACTACAAGTTTACAAATATTCAGTCTGCAAATCAATGTGGAGGCTCTTTAAAATCTTTTCAAATCCACCAGTTTCTGTTCCCACGAGGGTGAATAAGAAATTTGGTTTCGTTAGTATTTGTCCCGTAGTTAACATTATAAGTATGCTCATATTCAGTCATTTAGGTAACAAAGGGAGTTTTGAGGGCCCTAACAGACAAAAAATAAACGTTTGACAAAAATTATGTAGATTTCGCGTATTGAGAAATTTCTCTATCAGTTCCTGATAAAGCATACAACAAGAAATTGATGAAGGAACCTTCATATGAAGATAGAGACAAAATGCTTGTAAACTTCATCTTAATGCAACTATTAAGCACTTTATTTTCTTTTGAATACTTATTTCATGCAGTCATACACATTTTCATTTCCCTAACCTTAAATGGAAATCCTTGGTAAACATCCCTAACAATCTAATGCTAACATTTAATACTGCATCCATTGCAGTCATCATTGTGGCATGCCTTTAATATAATAATATTGTCTGGTTTCGCTAGTATTGCGACTATTCTAATTTTATGTTTGGTATTTTCCAGTGTTGGAGGTCTGAAGCCCCCCCCCCCCTCACACACACACTCTCTATCAAAAACAGTTTCATCTTCATTGATTCGTGTTGATAACCCTACTCTGATTTGAAGATCGTAATACTAGTGATATTTCAGTAAAAATCACATCCAGATTACGCTGAAGTCACACAACAATTTATGACTTGACTATATTGCTGCGTCGAGATACGTAATTACTTTGTTCACGGTATCTATCTCTCATGACACTGGATTGATGAACCCTGAACTTGTGTTTACAAGGCATCTGGAAATTGCTATCTCAGATGAAGTCCTTGGAAATCCCCTGAAAACGATAGTCGACACATAAAATTTCTTCAACGGAATTGATGTGCTGATTATATCGTTGATCGTGACGTCATTGGATGTCCCGTAATTACTCGTTCTTATTCTTCGTAGCCGAATTTGAGGACTTCTGTGATAATATTGACTTAACGATTAATTGCCGAATCGATAATTGTGTTTGGTTACCAATGTATTTGACTAAATAACGATGTCTTCAGCTGAATTGAGAGCCTTTATTATATATATATAACTCATGCTCATATTCAGTCATTTAGGTAACAAAGGGAGTTTTGAGGGCCCTAACAGACAAAAAATAAACGTTTGACAAAAATTATGTAGATTTCGCGTATTGAGAAATTTCTCTATCAGTTCCTGATAAAGCATACAACAAGAAATTGATGAAGGAACCTTCATATGAAGATAGAGACAAAATGCATGTAAACTTCATCTTAATGCAACTATTAAGCACTTTATTTTCTTTTGAATACTTATTTCATGCAGTCATACACATTTTCATTTCCCTAACCTTAAATGGAAATCCTTGGTAAACACCCCTAACAATCTAATGCTAACATTTAATACTGAATCCATTGCAGTCATCATTTAATCTGCATCTATAATCAATGCTGAGGAATAGATGTTTAAAAGACATTTTAAAAACAAATAGTGAAATTATGCAGAAATGGAAATGCTTAGTGGACTTATCAACTCCCCCTTATTTCAATAATGAATTTCATCATGTGAACTCCATCACTATTAGATCTTGAGGAAACTCTGTTTCAGGGAAAACATTTTAAACTGGAAGGGAAAGAAATAACTGGAAATAAAATACTTAGTCAACCAACCCTCATTCTCGTTTTGAATTTGTTGCTAAATACATATCAATCATCATCTTAGCTAAAACCATAATAGATTCCAAGAAATAGTTTTTTCAAGGAAAATGTAGTTTGTTAATCGGAATTGACGACTCCAGAACTGAAAATGAAAATCCTTAATGACGTCCTTTTCCTCCTCCAGAAATTGATGCTGAATCCATGTCAGTCATTCATATATAGTCAATCGTGAAAAATATATGTTTTAGATGTAGATTGTTGAACCAGAAGTTTATAATACACCAAAATCGAAAATGATTATTAAACCACCTAACCAATATTTGAAGCCGAGTCCATAGCAGTCATCAACTAAACTCAAGTAAGTTAATCTAAGTTCAAGTACATTAAAAAAATTAAACCGGAAATGTATAAATATCCGGAAATGAGTAACAGATCTTTAGTACAATTTCCACGTTTTATTCCAGAATTTGATGTTGAATGTAAATAAGTGTCATCATCTCACTTTCATCTATGAAAAATTTGAAGAAATAAATGTTTCATGGATTTTTATTTTCCCCCAAAAGTACTCGTGCGGCGAAAGTGTTGAAACCAATTTAGTAAGAATAATATTGTCTGGAATGTTTAATGAAAATTGCTTGTTTTTAAATAATACTTGTTTTTATATATTTGAAGTGTAACTGCATTTTTTTGGTATATGTTCTGCTAATAAAATCGTGATATAAAATTTCATTGAAGAGTTTTTCATGAAACGTAATTAAATTTATTTCTCATAAAAGAACTCCTTCTTTTAATAACAACTCAAATAATCCAGAGTAAATATTTGTTTTGCCAGCTAACATTTTTTTTTCAGCCTGATTGCTACAAAAATATTTATTTTTCAAAATGTTTCTTTTTTTCACTCTTCTGATGGGTAGATGAAAGGAACCTGCACACGAAATACACGTATTTAATAAAATATGCAATCGGTTTTTTTATTCTGCACACAGTTAAAACATTTTCATTCAAGTACACGAAAACTATTAATTAACAAATTTGTAAATACTATACAAAATATGATATACAGGGTTTTAAAAAAAAAGTGACGTACTAAATATATCTCTTAACAAGAAAGATCAATCATGCTTAAAGCATTGATTATGAAACACTTTCCAACTTCAATGCAATTTTATTTAAAAAAGTCGAAAATGCAATATATTCTTCGGTAATATTTTAAAACTTATCACAATACTACATTGATTTATTATATTTGAAACCTTAAACCTTCATCGAAAAAAATTAACTTCATTCAAATGACGGCATTAAAGTATAAATTGCCTGGTTTAAACATCTCTAAAATGTAATACATTCCTTGGTAATAATTTTAGAATTATCATAATACTACGATAATTTATTATATTTGAAAACTTCATCGAAAACAACTGAAATTCATTCAAATGACGTCATAAAAATATAACACGCCTGGCTCTCTCTATAAAAGCAACATTTCATTCATAAATAATTTCCCATTCATGTCTTTCATCACAATACTATAATAATTTATTTTATTTAAAAATTAAGACCATTGAGCTACAAGTAAGTAAGTTCTATTCGTTAAACTTCATCGAAAAATATCGTCCTTCTCTTTCTAAAATCAATGAATATTTCATTAACATCAGCTAAGCAGACTCCATGGACTATTTGATTTTGTGTTAAAGAATTACAGCGATTCTAATACAACTCATTCTACATATTTTGTTGTTTACATTTTACATAGGGGAAAAATAGGCTTAATAGTAGAAATAATCAAATTTAGATGAGCATTTAAACTGGAATATATTGTCATTGCGTTGTTTCCGTATGTAGATGCACAGAATTTAGGCAAAAATAATGTAGTTTTAGGACGGATACAACACTCAATATGAATTAAAAAGAACTTTAAAAATCACGATTTTGACCCAAGATGGATGCCATATATCATTTTGAAGTGGGTCATGTGATCGTTTCATATCATGGACACGTGATCGCTTCATGTAAGAGGTGTTATTATTATTTTAATTTTTATTTAAAAAACTACTGAATATATTTCGCTGAATTTTTTTTTTATATTTTACGGAACCATTTGAATATTGCCTAAAATTTTCGAAGCAATTTGTGAATTTTAAATCCGCTTAAAAATACTTGAAAAATTAGGTCCCATAGGGCTCAATGTATTCCATTTTTTCAACCCGGGTTCAATCCAAAACTAATTGGGTGATATTATTCATTTATATTCCCATAGGTCCTATAGACCGTCTGAACAACATACTAAAATTTCATTTTGATTAAGTCATTTTTACGGCAGTTATCGTGCTAACGGACAGACAGACAGACAGACAGACAGAATGAACAAAGTCATAAACACTTTTCAACTTTGTTGTAAAGTGTTAAAAATACAGACACAGTTACAATTTTATTTGCTTATTTTTTATTAATATTTTTTTTTTCATTTTCTATTTAATTAAGGTAGACTATCACCGCAGGGGTGGACTTATCCTTAGCATACCTGATTTTATTTTTTTTGGCTCTGCGCATGTGATGTCACCAGACTAGCAAACTCGCGTACTTTGTTATTGGGCTCTCTGAAAACACCGATAACCTCTTTGGACATCACTGAGAATTTGTGCACAAAATAAAAAATACTTATCACATGACTTTCCTTATACAATGGAATGAATTTACTCCTTTTACAGTCAAATAATAATGTATAAGTTCCACGGTCCGGTATTTTTATTAACACTTTACAACAAAGTTGAAAAGTGTTTATGACATTGTTCATTCTGTCTGTCTGTCTGTCTGTCTGTCTGTCTGTCTGTCTGTCTGTCTGTCTGTCTGTCTGTCTGTCTGTCTGTCTGTCTGTCCGTTAGCACGATAACTGCCGTAAAAATGAGTTTATCAAAATGAAATTTTAGTATGTTGTTCAGACGGTCTGTAGGACCTATGGGAATATAAATAAATAATATCACCCAATTAGTTTTTTATTGAACCCGGGTTGAAAAAATGAAATACATTGAACCCTATGGGACCTAATTTTTCAAACATTTTTTAAGTAAATTTAAAATTCACGAATTGCTTCGAAATTTTTAGGAAATATTCACATTATCCCATAGAATATATAAAAAAAAATTCAGTAAAATATGTTAAGTAGTTTTTTAATTAAAAAAATTATTTAATATAGGGAAAAAAACAAATTCAATTAAATTCTGACTTTGGGATATCTTCCAGAAAGAAAAGAGAGAGATATTATATAATAAATATCTCTCCATTTGTTTAAACGTTTTGCATATGGGAGTGGCTTCATATTTTAAAATAAATTTGGTAGATAACAATTTTTCATTTTTTTTAAATTTTATATAACTCTTCTTGATAAATTTAATTGATGGCATTTTAAATGCACTTTCCTACGTCCTAGAGAGTTAAAATTTGGTACACAGCTTAAATTTGTTGAACATTTTATTCGACAAAAATTTGATGGATCTTTAAATATAGATCATACATTTTTTTCGAAATGGCCTGAAAATAATCCCCGTTCACTTCTATAAATCATTGGTGTAATATTGTTAAAAATTCTGATGTGGACAGCACATGTCTTTCTCTGCAGACTCATATTCGTTCTCTTTATTTATTCAATGATAATTTGAGTTTATCTGCACAACATAAGTATTTTAAATGACATTGAATTTACACGTTAAACTTAAATTTGGTTCTCATTTGATATCTGGACTTATTGTCAAAGGTGGCGTAGCGAAAACGCGAAAAAACTAGAATATCTCAAGAACGGCTAGTCCTAGAGTAATGGGGTTAGTCTTATTCTTTTTGTTGTCAAAAATCACATATAAAATAGGAATTTAATTGATATAATTGAGCACACGTAGTCTTTTATTTTTATATATAACGATTTTTGCTGGCCATTTCGCAAAAATAGCCCGTTCCTTTTTCCCGAATCGTAGTAGAATAACCTACAAATGATTTATATACAAAATTTTGTTAAATTTGGTATATAAATCACTTGTAGGTTATTGAAATATTATACTCCAAATTTTGTTAAATTTGGTTCATTAGTTTTTAGCTAGAGTGGATAAAGGCAATTTCTGCGGCCATTTCGCAAAGAAGGCAGATTCTTTTATTGCGAATCGTACTATAATCTAATGAACATCAGGATTTCGCACAAAAAACATACCTACCAAATTGTATGAAATTCGGTCCATTAGTTTTTCAATTAGAGTGGATGTAATATCCACACAGACACACAGAAACATACACAGACACACCCTTACACACACAGACGTCTTCCTAAAAGTAGTTTTTTCGTGTTCTAGAAGTCCCAAAACGTGTAGATCCTTTGAAAATTCGAGTTCCGATCTTCGGCACGATTCCAATACTTTGAGTACATACACATACACATATATATTATCTGTGTATTATCTGTGTATCTAAATTCCGTGCCTATGCAATTACAATAGTTGTGATTTTAAATGATCCCTAAACTTTTATTATTTCTTCAAGGAAGCCTAATTTTAACATATGCAGAATGCAAATATCTCAAGCGATTGTAAGATGAATTACATAAGAATTGCTGAATTTTTTTCACACAAAATTATTTAGCTCTGGAGTCTGAAATACAAGTTATATGAATGAAATATTCATTGATTTTGCATAAAGAATCAGATGATTTATATTTCGATACAGTTTTAAATATTTAAGTATAATAAATTACTGTAGTACTGTGATAATGTAAAAGATATTACCACTGAATGAATCACATTTTAGAAATTTTTAAATGAAATTACATTTCAGTTGGAAAGTGTTTCATAATCAATGCTTATGCATGATTGATCTTTCTTGTTAATGATGAATTGAACATTTAGCTATTTTTCGGATGACAACATGTAAAACTATTTCAAAGTACCCATTTAAATTATATTTCGCACAACACTAAATAAACAATTATCAATATTGATAACATTCTCAATAAGCGATTCAGTCCATATATTAAAATATTTTAATAACTAATTCATCAATTAGTATCCAATTTCATTAATGTAGCGTCTTTTTTGCAATTTTGACAATAATTTTGTCAATCTGGGGCAAAATATGGCCAAATTTGCGATACTTCGGTAAATTATTCGGCAAGTTTGTCACCAAGTGTTACAGATAAACGGAGAGAAGAGTATTTCTTATATACTAGAAGGTATGTCAGTTACACGACGAAAATCATAATTTGCGACACATTACTACCAATTTGGCATCCATTTTATCAATTTGGCGACATTTTTGTTACTTTGGCAAAATTTCAAATGGTCGCCAAGTTGGCGACGCCCTTCTAAATTTCTCACCAAGTGTTATGGATAGACGGATAGACGGAGAAATGAGTTATTCTTATAATCTACTCTTATGTTCTTTTAAAGATATTGAAATTTCATTAATTAGTCGTCATTTTATTGATTTAGTCGGTTTCATCTGTTTGGCAAAGTTTTATTAATTGGGTGACATTTTCGTCAATTTGGCAACATTTAAAAAGTCACCAAGCTGGTGATATACCGACAAATTAGTCACCAAAATTTTGCCAAACATTACGGATGAAAAAATAGGTTATTCTTATATTTAGTAGACTCTTATATTCATTCAAATATATTTATTTTACATCAATTAGTCGTCATTTTCATTGATTTAGCGTAACTTTTATAAATTTGGCGATATTTCCGTTATTTTAGCAGCATATAAAAAGTAGCCAAGTTAGCGCCATTCCACTAAATTCGTCACCAAAATCTAATCAATCGTTATCAACGGAGAAATAAGATTTTCTTATATCAGATAAATGACTATTGGCGTACAAATACAAAAGTATTACCCAAAGTATATTTTCTCATGAATGGAACGAGCTAGATCCAAGAGAATGATGTCACCATAGTCATCGCATAATATTACATATTAAAAGTGAGTATGTTTCACAGTAATTAATATACTTTTTATTTTATGTGATTTTTGATAAATGTATTTGAAAAATGCCCAATATTTTGAGAGCGGTTCATACTAGCGCTCTAAAGTTTATGTCAATCGTTTTCTGCTGAAAAATTATATAAGAAATGGCAATTTGAGTAACTTTATTAAAGGGTTGGATTTTTTGATGATTTTTAAAAAATTTCTCTCGAAAATTTAGGGGTGTTCTGAACATTCGATTGCGTTTAATAACAATAGGCTTCCAGTATTCACGGAATGTAATATTTGTACCGAATTTCGTTCGAATAACTCCATTCATTCGTTAGATATCGTCTCCACAGACTCACTGACACACACACGAACAGACAAACCTCACCTCAAAAACGTTTGATTCGTGGTCTGGGACGCTTGAAACGTTCTCTCTCGCGAAAACCCGAATTCGAATTTTCAACCTAGTCACAATACTTTCCTTATACATTGTACCATGTATATAAGGAAAGTAAAAATTAAAAGATAAGAAAATAGTATATTTATATATGCATTAAATAGTACTTAAGAAAGTTAAAACAAGAAAGATCAATCATGCTTAAAGCATTGATTATGAAACACTTTCCAACTTCAATGCAATTTTATTTAAACATGTCTAAAATGCAATACATTCCTCGGTAATATTTTAAAACTTATCACAATACTACATTAATTTATTATATTTGACACTTTAAACCTTCATCGAAAAAAATTAACTTCATTCAAATGAGCATTAAAATATAAATTGCCTGGTTTAAACATCTCTAAAATGTGATACATTCCTCGGTAATAATTTTAGAATTATCATAATACTACAATAATTTATTATATTTGAAAACTTCATCGAAAACAACTGAAATGCATTCAAATGACGTCATAGAAAAAATAACACGCCTGACTCTCTCTATAAAAGCAGCATTTCATTCATAAACAATTTCCCATTCATTTAATTCATCACAATACTATAATAATTTATTTTATTTAAAAATTAAGACCATGGAGCTACAAGTAATTAAACGCTATGCTCAAAACTTCATCGAAAAAAATCGTCCTTCTCTTTGTAAAATCAATGAGCATTTCATTCATATCAGCTATACAGACTCCATGAGCTAAATAATTTTGTGTTAAAGAATTACAGCGATTCTAATACAACTCATTCTACATATTTTGCTGTTTACATTTTGCATAGGTGAAAAATAGGCTTAATAGTAGAAATAATGAAATTTGGAAGAGCATTTAAACTGAAATATATTGTCATTGCGTTGTTTCCGTATGTAGATGCACAGAATTTAGGCAAAAATAAAGTAGTTTTAGGACGGATACAACACTCAATATGAATTAAAAAGAACTTTAAAATTCACGATTTTGACACAAGATGGATGCCATATATCATTTTGAAGTGGGTCATGTGATCGTTTCATATCATTGACACGTGATCGCTTCATATAAGAGATGTTATTATTATTTTAATTTTTATTTAAAAAACAACTGAATATATTTCGCTGAATTTTTTTTTATATATTTTATGGAACAATTTGAATATTGCCTAAAATTTTCGAAGTAATTTGTGAATTTTAAATCCGTTTAAAAAATGCTTGAAAAATTAGGTCCCATAGGGCTCAGTGTATTCCATTTTTTCAACCCGGGTTCAATCCAAAACTAATTGGGTGATATTATTCATTTATATTCCCATAGGTCCTATGGACCGTCTGAACAACATACTAAAATTTCATTTTGATTAAGTCATTTTTACGGCAGTTATCGTGCTAACGGACAGACAGACAAACAGACAGACAGACAGACAGACAGACAGACAGACAGAATGAACAAAGTCTTAAACACTTTTCAACTTTGTTGTAAAGTGTTAAAAAATGGCAGTTGGACAAGTCAAATGGAACCGAAATGGTAAGTTATAAGTCTTCATTAGACATTTCCAGATAAGTTCAAATTACTAATAACACATCTTCGAAATGAAAGTTTATTGACTGAATATGACATAAAATTACAAAATTTCACCTTAGCGTTTTTGTGCATATAGAGTCCCCTTATCGAGGTATATGCAAATGCAAAGTAAAGCTTTCAATACAGTCGACATGTTGGTTAATTTTGCATAATACCATAGACCAATCGACAAATATAAATTTCATATAATGAGAAATAGTACAAGCCAAATATAAATTCCTAAACTCAAATACAAGACATCAAAAACCATGAAAGAGGACAGTTTTAACAGAACATTAAATATTTAGGTACACAGATAGAGATTTAACTTTCAAGAAATCGAGGATAAGACACCAGACAAAACTAAAGTTTCTGAACGGCATCAGTATTGCCAATAAAATCCAGATAGAGATAAGTAATAATGGATTCAAAATGTTTCAGTGGCATGCATATCGTTGCCTACATTGTGTAAAATATCAACAATCGAAACCTCAGAAAATTATGTGTACTGAATTTAGTTACGGTTCGCCTAGTAGTCTTTTCTACAAAGAGATCTAAGCACCTCCTCCTTTATTTAGATCTGTATACATAAACTTAAAAACCATAGTTAAATATTATCCTCGTTTAGAATACTAATTATATATGCACATTTTCAAAATCCATTCTGAAATTAAACATCATTAAAATAATTTACATAAGTGTTAAGGATATGAGAAAAGCAAATTACTTCTTTTAATACCACCGAATTTTACAAAAAGCCATTTTTCACATAAATCTTGTTATAGCAATATCTTCTAAATATCTTGTTAAAACTGCATATTTTTGAAATCCAATTTTCAAACTTTTTTACTCTATCCAATTTGCATCCGTTTTTCCACTCCCTGCGTGATCTTAGCAAATATGCATCCTAGAGCTTTTCTTATATATCACGCCTGGAAATAAAAATACTGCATTCTTCGATGCATTATATTTAGCTTTCCCTTGTATAAAAAGTATTATATATTCTAAAATATAAGTATCGCAGTTTTCAATGTATTATTCTTACGCTTGTCTAAAAATAATCAATATAACTTTAAAAAGGGGTTACGTTTTATAATTTAATATTTCCAAATGTGCTTGTGCCGGTATATTAATTGTTTCAAAATAAGAAACATTGATATTTCTGTAAAAATCGGATAATGATTTAATATTATTTAATATTACTGATAAAAGAATGACTTAAATGATTATTCAGTAACAGGATATAGAGGGCTGTACTGAAAATCATATATAATAACACAACACGTTGTCTGTCTTTTATTGGTGGCATAGCGAAGAATCTAGCTACCCACAGCTAATAACGGCTTTGATATTGCAAGATGTATTGCAAGATGTATGCCTTTGAGATGTACTCGACGACGTTGAAAACAATTTTCTGATTTAGAGAGAGATCGCACCATACTCCTAAGGAAAGCTGGTTCGTCAAATATCAGTTTTCATCTTGGTCAGAGCGATATGGTAGTTACTCGGTGTTGGCAACAGTGGATCAGAGAATGTACATGTAACTGTCACAAAGACTCAGGATGCCAAAGACGCACAAGTGTCCGGGAGGAATGTGTATTTAGGAATGGAGCCAGGCCCACACCAGCGACTTTGCTATTAGCCATTCAAAGATATCTGTCATTATCCATGCATCAGGTATGAAGGGAAACTATTCGGAGACGGAGGGCAGGAGGTTGCTGTTGAGACCCAGACCGTCCGACCTACCAGAAAGTTGTAAGGTAACTGTTTGGACGGCCGGGAAGTGCCACTCAATTTAGACCGGAATCCAGTGGGGGAGGCATCCACAGGGACCGTACTCTCCTTCCCTACCACCAACCTCTCGGAAGGACTTACGGACCCACATGTTTAACGTGATCGCACTCCGCATGAACACGGCGGCAGTTGTGGCAGCGTGCAAATCCAGCGCGCAAACCACCGGGCTACCGCGCCCGAAATGTGCCAACAGCACGCGGTGTTCCCAGGTGGTCACCCACCCAAGTACTAACCGCACCCAATGCTGCCTGACGGAGGGGAGAAAGTAGAGTTCCTATTCCGCATTTGTTTTCGAGTGGCTCACGGCCATCACACTTGGTATGACACTCTGGGCAGCCATTGTGTGGGACATCGGATCTCCTCTAGTTGTGCTGCAAGTCAATCTGACGCCTTGTTTGTACGCAAAAATATTCTGAGCCAATGGTTCTACCTATGCTGCCAAGTCACCCAGGTTCCATTTACCAACAAGATAACGCTCGACCTCAACGCTCGATTTTCTCAACAGTGTCTTCGAATATTTAATACCCTCCTGTGGCCTTCCATGTCCTCAGATCTATCACCAAAAGAACACGTCTTGGACATGCTGATATGGTAATCGCAGACTTCTCAGAATACCATTGAATTAGCCTGTCTGGCCAATTAAAACACATGTATCATTATATTCCACAGATTGGCATAAGCAACTTAAATGACTCTGTGCCGTACCTAATATCGGCTTGCATAGCTACCAGGAGCAGATTAATCACTTATAAAAATGTCGTTATCTTGTTATCACCATTTCTACATAAAACGTTTTTTGCTCTCGAATTCAAATCACTTGCATATCTCCTCAAATGATACAGATTAAAGAAAACTAATGAAATTCGCACGTATGCTGACGAATCTTTTAATTTGCTGTGCCGTTTGCATTTGTGTTGATTAGCCAAGATCTTTGATTTCGCATAGATTTTAGAAAAATATACAGTTTTATCCCAATATAGTATGTGTGGCTACATCACCTGACGTATGAAATTTAAACAGTACTTAAATTTGCAAAAAAAAGTTATTATCCCAATTTCCCCCAAAATTGAATCAAAACATTCAGAGATTTTAAAAATTTCCAAACCATCTTACAAACATTTTAATTTAAAACCTTATGTGGGCTTAACACATACTCTACACCAAATACGAGTGTATATCAAGATGTCTGTTTGGAAATGCATCTGTCCTGTAATACAATGCCTGAAGCATTTGAATCACTCAATTTTTTTTATATACGTATTGTAGATTCAAACCGGGTACGAAAATTGTAGGCTAATATAGTCTTGCCATCTGCTGACCATTCGACAAAACCTAGTGTATTAAATATTTAAAACATTTTAATATCAACTATAGTGACATAGAACCAGTTACTGTAAGTAGATATTGAGTTCAATATTATAATAAAAAATCTTATGTGGGCAGCACATGACTTTTTCTGCAGACTCATATTCACGTTCTCTGTATTTCTTCAATAATTCATCAAATTGAGTGCACAAAATAACAGACATAATTATTTAAAATACACTGAATTTGCACTTTTAATTCAATTTTCGTTTTCATTTGGTAATTTCATTTGGTAAAGTATGTTTGGTAAAGTTAACCTACAAGGAACTTATGTATCAAATCTTGTCAACTTTGATCAATTAGTTTTTAAGTTAGAGTGAATATAGACAATTTTTGCAGGCCATTTTACAAAAAAAAAAAAGAAAAAAAAATGCAGGTTCTATTTTTCCCGAATCTTACCGAAATCTAAGTTAGTGTGGATAAAAATCTGTACAGACAGACACGTTATACTAAACATAAGTTTTTCGTGTTCTAGAGGTCCCAAAACGCATAGATCCGTCAAAAACTCGAATTGCGATTTTCGGCAAGATTCCAATACTTTCCCTATACATTGCCATGTATTGCAGGGAAGTAATGAGTGTCAATTTACTACAGAGAAACAATTGGCAAGTATATTGTTGTATTCTTTATCTCATCACCTATAAATTAAATGTATCGTCAAACTAGAAGTAAATGTAGACTCAATGATGTTATGTTTTATTCAATGAAAAACAGAAAGGCCGTATTGGAGACTTTTCGCCAACCAGTTTCGAACTCCTATTTCAGCACGTGAAATTCTACAATAGTGCTGGCGAAGTTTTCAGTAATGTATAAAACGGTAACTTGTCTTATTTGCGATATTTTCAGCCTAAAATATGTTATTTAATATTAATTTAATGTCTCCCTCAATTCACTATTATTATTTTTTGTTATAATTTCTGCAATTATTAATAATGACTATATTATATCGACGACCATATATATAAATTTATGTTTTTTTTTTTTTTTTTTTTACAATTTACTGTAAATAAAAATTGAATTATTTAAATGACAACACGTTTTACTACGATTTTAATTGATATCCGATTTGTTCAAACCGCGGAAACAGATCAAGTTTCACACATTTATTTATAATTTGATCAACATATTTTATTTATAATTTGACGGAGTAAAAATATTTATCGTACATTTAGAAATTTTAGACCATAATAATTATTATAAAAAAATCTGATGTGGGCAGCACCTGACTTTCCTTATTATAATGCAACGGATTTACTCCTTTTACAGTAAAAAATAATGTATAAGATCCACGGTACTGTGTTTTTAACGTTGAATTGTACATTTGGCGATTTACCGGATGACAACATGTAAAACTATTTCAAAGTACCCAAATAACTTATATTTGGCACAATTATAAATAAACAAATATCAATATTGATAGAATACTCAATAAGCGATATAGTCAATATATGAAAATATTTTAATAATTAATTCATGAATTAGGCGTCATTTTCATTAATTTAGCGTCATTTTTCGAATTATGACGATATTTTCGTCAATCTGGAGCGAAATATCTCCAAGTTGGCGATATTATTCTAGATTATTTCTCAAGTTTGCCGAAATGCATCACCAAGTGTTTGTTATAGGCAAATGGAGAGAAGAGCATTTTTTATATACTAGAATGCATGACGATACTGCGATGTCGTATCTTAATCATTACAGAAGAAATCATAAAAGAGAGGTTTATTTTCAGGAACATAACGTAAGATATTTACACGTATTTACATAGCGTAGTAATACATCAAAACGCGCTTGAAAGTAATTATCCGAGATTCGATTGTACGTGTTCTTCTGAATTGAGAATGTTCTGGAGCTAGCTTTTATGAGCCAGTGCAGAGGCGTTACGCAAGCTTCACATGCAAAGCAGAGAGTCTCTCGAGATCGAGAAGCTGAGGAAAGTTTTATGTCAATCACTTGATCTGGAGGCTTTATGTAAATCGCTGGAGGAATGTCACTATAGATGTATGACCGTCATGTGACGAAAATCAGAAATTGCGAACGACCACTTTCCATTTGGCGTCATTTTTATCAATTTGGCGATATTTTTGTCATTTTGGCAACATTTAAAATAGTCGCCAAGTTGGGGATGTCCCTCCATATTTCTCGCCAAGCGTTACGGACGGAGAAGTGGGTCATTCTTTTAATCTACTCTCAAGTTCTTTCAAATATAATCAACTTTCATCAATTAGTAGTCATTTCATTGATTTAGCATCGGTTTCATTAATTTGGCGAATTTTTATCAATTAGGTGACATTTTCGTCAATTTGACAACATTTAAAAACCCAGCAAGTTGGAGATATTTCGACAAAATCGTCACAAAAATTTGGTCAAAAGTTACGGACGCAAAATTAGGTTATTCTTATAATGGATTACTTTATTATTTACAAGATATTGAATTTTCGTCAATTAATCGTCATTTTCACTGCTTTAGTGTAATTTTTATTAATTTGGCGACATTTTCGTTAATTTGGCAACAATAAAAGTGTCACCAAGTTGGCGACATTCCGTAATATACGTGGCCAAAATCGCGTCAAGCATAATGGACGGAAAAATAAGTAATTTTAATAACAGATAAATGACTTTTGGCGTTCAAATGCAAAAGTATTACCCAAAGTATTATTTCTCATGAATGGAATGAACTAGATTCTCAAGAATGCTGTCACCAAAGTTATCACATGATATTACATATGAAAAGTGAACATATTTCAAAATATTAAATATTTTTTTTTAATTTTTTTGATAAATTTATTTGAAAAATGTGCAATATCTCGAGAACGGTTCATGCTAGCGTTGTAAAGTTTATGTCAATAGTTTTCCATTGAAAAATTACATAACAAACGGTCATTTACCTAACTTTAATAATGGTTATGATTCTTTAATGATTTTTTGAAAATTTCAACTCGAAAATTTAGCAGAGTTCTGAACATTCGACTCCGTTTAAAAACAATGGGCTTCCAGTATTCATGGATTGTAATTTTTGTACCAAATTTCATACGAATCGTTCCAGTTGCTCGAGAGATATCGTCTCTACAGTCTCACTGACAGGCACACAAACACACACACACACACACACAGACATCATCTCAAAAACGCTTGATTCGTGTTCAGGTATTCTTGGAACGTGCTCTCCCGCCGGAAATTCGAATTCGAAATTTCGATTCCATCACAATAATTCCCTTATACGTTATACTATGTATATAAGGAAGGCAAATTGTAATAAAATTTCTTGGTGTAAAATAAAGATAATTATTTAAATGTCATCAAGTCTTATCTCGATTTTTATTGATAACCGATTTGATCACTCCTCGGGTCACGTACGTATGATCACGTACACAGCACATTTTTATAATTTGTTAGTAAAAATATTTATTACTCTTTTAGCAAATTTTTGACCATAATAACCATTATAAAATAATGAAATTTCTTGTCGAGGAAAATGATCTTTGTTTCTCAATTTAAAAGAATTTTAAAGCAGCAGTCTGCAAGTGACGTGGACAAACATCACCTCTCTAGGTTCTGGCCAGCTCTCCTTTATGATATTTTTGAAGACGCTACAATTTTACATATACAGGGTGGCCCAAAACGATTGAAACGCGCTTTAATTTTTATCTGTTGGGGATAAGTGGGCAATGTACATTGCAGAAATGGTGAAAGTAAGGTAGGAATAACGACTACGTTAATGAAATAGTCCCCTCTTTAATTTTTAAAATGCTACACTTTTTAAATTTTTATACGACTCCCTTAGACAAATTTGGTCAATCAGAAAATTTTAATTTTTAATGCAACAAGACCATTAAAGAAACCGCATATCTGTACCTTTAAAATCAACTGAATTATTATAAAGGAAAAATCTGACATATGCCACTTTTCCGAACCAAGTCAAAGGCTATTTTGTCAGTGAAAATTGGGATCATAAACAAGTTGACGATGGAAATTGTTGAGATCAAAAATACATTATAATGTGTCAAAAATTTTTATCACAAATGCATCAAAATAAAGTATTCCACAAACAGAGATCATTTAAAGCAGTGGTACTCACTACGCGATTTGGGTATCCTATGTATAGTCATCCAGTTTCATATTACTTTCCTTATATACATAATGTATAAGGAAAGTATTGTGACGGGGTCGAAAATTCGATTTCGAGTTTTCGACGGGAGAGCACGTTTCAAGCATCCCTGATCACGAATCAAGCATTTTTGAAGTGATGTCTGTGTGTGTGTATGTGTGTGTGTGTGTGTGTGTGTGTGTGTGTGTGTGTGTGTGTGTGTGAAAGTATGTGTGTGTGTGTGTGTGTGTGTGTCAGTGAGTCTGCGGAGACGATAACTGACGAACGAATGGGCCGATTCGAACGAAATTTGGTACAAAAATCACAATCCGTAAACACTGAAGCCTATTGTTTTTATACGCAATCGAATGTTCAGAACTCCCCTAAATTTTTGAGTGAAATTTTGAAAAATTCGTCAAAAAATCAAAACCGCTAATAAAGTTACGTAAATAGACATTTCTTATGTAATTTTTCATTAGAAAACGATTGACATAAATTTTAGAACAATAAAATGAACAGTTCTCGAGATATTGCACATTTTTCAAAAAAATTATCAAAAAGTCATAAAATGAAAAAAATATTTAATATTGAGAACCATGTTTACTTTTCATGTGTAACACCATGCGATAAATTGGGTGACATCATTCTCGTGGATCTAGCTCGTTCCAGTCATGAAAAAGATACTTTGAGTAAAACTTTTGTATTTGAACGCCAATAGTTATTTATCTGCTGTAAGAATAACTTATTTCTTCGTCCATAATGCTTGGCGAGATTTTGGCGACGAATTTGACGAGATGTCGCCAACTTGGCAACTTTTTTAATTGTTGCCAAATTAACAAAAATCTCGCCAAATGGATAAAAATGACGCTAAATCAATCAAAATTACAACTAATTGAAGAAAATTCAATATCTTGGAAAGAATATAAGTATCTACTATAAGAATAACATTTTTTTAACTGTAAAAGTAGTAAATTCATTGCATTATATAAGGAAAGTCATGTGCTGCCCACATCAGATTTTTTTTATATATGGACCCCATTCACAATGTTCAATTTTCAATTAAATATAACTCGCTCAATTTTAAAGATACAAATGTGCGGTCTTTTTAATGATCATGTTGCATTAAAAATAAATATTTTCTGATTGACCGAATTTGACTAATGGGGTCGTATAAAATTTTAAAAAGTGTAACTTTTTGAAAATTAATGAGATGACTATTTCCTTCACATAATCTTATTTCCTTATATATATATATATATATATATATATATATATATATATATATATATATAATGAAAGATTTTAATCGAAAACTGTGCATAAACTACTGTATGTTAAAAAAAACCCATCTCTAGCATACCTGTTACAAATGAGTAACTATAGACCAAGCCTAAGAATAAAAACAGAAGGTAACAAATCACTACAATGGAAAGGGGGATGAGAAGAATATTAGGATACAAAAATCTCAATTAAAAAGTATATATAAATATAAATAAAAATGAAAAAGGAAACACGGCAAAAATGAGAAAAAGCAATAATAATTAGCTCAAGATAAAAGATTAAGACATAGAGAACAATTAATTGAAACTACACAAAAAATAGCGGTTAGTTCGAAATTACATTCTTATCAGGACAGCCATACAATTCGAATTAAAACCGATAGAATAGCCAGTTTCTGACAATGGCGATAGTATTTAACTATAGACACCATTGGAACTGCCTACTGGCTAGTGGAAGGAGAAAAATATATCAATTGAATTACAAATCAGAAAAATAATATCTCCTATATATAGGGAATATAGTGAACAGAAATAGTGAATTAAAAAGAAAATAACAAAATAATATCCACTATTGCTATCGCAGGTCATAAAAACATAACATTTCAATTGACCCTATACATTATTTAAAAACAGTAAAAAGCTATACATCATCGTGATATCCTTTCAGTATTGACGTTATGTGTAGTATGTTCAATCATGTAAAAAGTAAGTCAATGGGATCCTGTAAAATATTGGAAATAAATCTTCGATGTGGAGTACGTCTGGATGGAATTGCATCGATTTTAAAATAACAGCTTTAGCGCTTTCTATCCAAACATTGTCAGAAACATAGAACCTTACGATAGTTATTTTTTGGGATTTCATACGATATTTCTTTAAAATATTGATACAACTATTGCTATAAAAGATAGAAAAATAAATAAAATCATTGATTAAAAATATAATAATCATTTAAAATAACCTGTCTCATAGATGTGTCATCTTAAATTGGACAAAATTTGGTAAAACACATAGTGAAATTTCATATGAATACTTTTGTGGTACACAATGATAAAAATAGCTTATTTATCACGGATAGTTCAAAATCATATACAAGTGTTTCTGAAAAGTAAATATAATTTTGATTTTTCAACGTCTGGGTATCAACGTCATAAGATAAATATCAAGGGTCAAATGAAATGAACTTTTTATGATGGGAGCCATTACTAGAAAGTAAAATAAATCTGAACCTTTGTTGTACCAACATGGAAGACAGCGAATAGCTTGTTTGAGTACGCGTCATGACAACACAATCTGATATACTTCTAAATGGTACTAATACTCTCAAACTCCAAAATGCAGAAATACCTTAACGAGCATATTCCAAGTCAATGGAAGATAGATTGTAATTCGCTTTATTATCAAATATCAAATATTACATAAAAACCCATCCGAAAATAGAGCGTGAGAAGTGAAACTTGGTATACAATTCCATTAGTCTGTGAAGCCTCTATGATGCATCCGTTGGCTGTGCAATAGGCATCTAAGAAGAATAGGCCTTTGGACTGCTCGTTATAGCTGAAAAGTCGGTTGCTCATTCAGATGTCAGTTAACATTATTTGACTTTGCCCAAACAGTGTCCGTGTTCACAGGGAGTAAGGATAAGTTAAATGATGGTTTGAAAGTTGTTCCGATGTGGGTTTAAAAGTTCTTCCGAGAAGTTGGTGATAGGGACAGGAGGGTACATCTCCTGTGGATGTCACCCCCACTGGGTTCCAGCCTAAATTTCGTGACATTTTCTCAGCCGACCAAGCAGATACCTCTCACCTTCGGGTAGATTGGTCAGTGTGACTCGAAGGAAAGGAAGATGTTATCTTTATCAGTGTGATGCCACAGTTAGGCAATGTTGACAGCTGTAAATTCAGGCGAGCAGATGTAATCGCCAAGAATTATCTTGGCTTCCCTGGGAAATAAGTGCTTTAGAGGACCCTGCGATTTGGAGAGCAGCCATAACCACAACTTATGGTGTCCCTGTCCTCCATAAAGGCACATAGGTTCCTCTATGTATCATGTAGTACAAAGGCACATCAAAAAAATCTTTCAACATAAAAATGAGTCTCTGTTTTAAGTTAAAGCTAGCAGATATCATTATAGTATTTCACAAAAAAATATTTATACATGCAGTATATTTAATCTGTAAAATGAGAGGCAATGGATTTAGATAAAATATTGAAAATAAATCTTGGATAGGAATTTCATATTGTATGTCTGTGAAAGTCATCGCAGTGATTTTTAGAGAACAGTTTTAAGGATTTTTATTTCGGCATTGTTTTTAATGTAGATTCTATAACACTGTGTCTACATCTCTCTTATTTTTTGGTCATTGATATATTTTTAAATATGAATTCTACGATTACTAAGTTTATGCACAAAGGAAAAAGTTATTTGAGGAAACGGTTAAATATGCATTTTTTTTTTACTTTTTCGATGCAATATATGTTTAAGAAAAAGTTTTGTAAGAGGTACAACAATTGTTATTCAAGTTCACTTTGGATTTACATGTATTGGATATCCTAAATTACGTAAAAGCTATATTTATCTTTTATTG
Organism: Amaurobius ferox; assembly: GCA_951213105.1. Taxonomy (NCBI): domain Eukaryota; kingdom Metazoa; phylum Arthropoda; class Arachnida; order Araneae; family Amaurobiidae; genus Amaurobius; species Amaurobius ferox. Next base: position 41,654,667 of record OX578144.1, on the reverse strand, counting down.
TAAAATATATTTCACGCTTTATCTTGAATCGGATTGCTGTTTTAGTACAAATTAAAAAATTAATACTGTTTTTCTCGTTTTCAAATATTATTGGACAATAAAACATAACCGAATAAAGTAATAAGTATAATCAACTTATGTTTTTTTTAATTTTTTTATGAAAAATAAGTGCATTTACACTATTGTAGGATGAAGTGTCACCAATACATTTATATATATATATATATATATATATATATATATATATATATATATATATATATATATATATATATATATATACATTTTTATTTTTATTTGTGCATTTTGAAGTGACAGTAACTAGCATAGATTTATGGCTAGTTGCAATGCTTTAGAAATGCATAAACCAACGAAATATAAAAGTCATCATTAAAGACCTTCATATTTGAAATAATTTTAAATGTATAGCAGAAACTATGGTAAGTTGCCGCATTTTTCAAATGGAAATTTTTTAATATTTTTAAATTTGTTTTAGACATCTGACAATAATCATATAATGCCGCATACTCATAGAAAGTAACTTCATATTTGTGGATATGTTTTAATTTTAAGGCATATTTTGATTACGAAATTTATGGAACGTTTTGCCATGGACTCTGCAGTTCATGGCCAGATAGCTCATCTTCCGAAGTACGTTGTCGCGTGCCTCATGATAAGTTGATATAAAGATTTTAGATTTTAAATATTATAGACGTCCCTTTGATCTCTAGTAATATTGCTGCTCATAAAGCACAAAACCAGTTTCATTCATTTTACAGTATTTTGCTGTTAATTACAAACAAAATGTATATCAGTTGTGCAAAGCAGTCATCGATGTAAAGTAAAAAAAAATAATAAAATAGTTTTAAGTCTTCTATTAAATATAATAGTTAATACATGAAAAATAAAATTTTAAATGTACAGTCTTATTTAGCGTTCATTCAATACATCTACTTTTTAATACTTTATCACATGTATTTTTCTCTGTCATATATAATTACCTTTGCCACAACTCACTTTACGCTTTACCAATTATTCTTGTAGGCTATATGAAAAGATGAACTTCTGCAATCTTGTTAAAGGTTATTGGTTTCTGGTAGCACATATACATAAAGTACTTGTGTTTTTACATTGTGACGTTTGCTTTATGAGAAATAGTGTTGATATGAAAAACTATTCATAATATTGTTGGAAATATTATATGCTAAATTTTCTGATAAAATATTATAGATAAATCTTTTTAAGTTACACTGTTTTAGTAAGATTCACTAAAATGTAAAATATGATATTTAGCTATTACAACATTCTTAGTCAAATGCGACGGAAAATAAAATTGTGGGGCTTTCATAAAAGAATTGTATTTGGATATTACTAGAATCTTAAGAAACAATAGAAGTGATAACATAGAAATGATATATATATATATATATAAAAGTATTACATTAAATTCATTTAAATATTTCTTTGACAATTTTGATTTAATAATTCGTCATTCTTATATATGTCATTTCTATATCACTTCTATTGTTTTTTCATATTAATGTCCAAATACAATTACTTTATGGGCGCCCCACGGCTTTATTTTTAATTGCATATGACAAAGAATATTATGATAGCTAAAAAATATATTTTACGCTTTAGTTCATATTACTAAACAGTTTAACTTAGGGGTGCGACAGCTCAGTGGTTAGCGAGCTGGGATTGCAATTGGACGACCCGAGTTCGACTCACACCTCTATCCAAACTGTCACCGTCTTCACGCGGAGTACGGGCAAGTTAAAAATGTGGGTCCGAAAGTCCTTCCGAGAAGTTTGCGGTAAGGGAAGGTGGGTACGCTCCATGTGAATGACTCCCCCACTGGGTTCCAGTCTGAATTGGGTGGCTCTTTCCGGCCGTTCAAACACTTACCTTACACCTTTCTGGTAGGTCGGAAGGTCTGGGTCTCAACAGCAACACTTTGTGAGGTTTACATAATAGTTGGTTATGAGTTTACTTAGCTTACATTCTAAATTATGATTTACTTTAAATTAGCGATACGACGCGATGGTCGAGCGGTCAAGGCAAACGTTTGCTTGTTGTTGAATTTCTTTAAAAATTAGTTAAATTGATTCTTTTAATTAATAATTTTGGCAAGTAGTACTAAGTCGTAGGAGACAAAAGTTTTTTTCGCTTCACCATACTGCTACTGCATATGTTACTCAGAAAAACTCTTTGAAATAAAATACACGGAAACAATACAAATACATACAATTAAGTCAAAACATGTTCTTTGTTTTGTACACAACAAATATAGATTCCAGGAATCATAAAATGTTCGTAATGTAAAAATTATGAAATGCATTGTAACAACTCTGATGAGATGTAAGTAACATTTTCGATACAAACTAAAGGGGCAGTAAAACAATAAATACCCTGGATTGGCTACAAAAATATCAGATAACTTATCATTTTTAAAGTTAAATGAACTTCAGTGATTTCTGAATAAATAATTTCTATAGGTACACTATAAATTTTTTAAATTAAATAAGTCTATATTTGTAGTTTAATTGAACATTTTCTTTTTCATATTTACCATTTTCACTTGCTGAATACAAATGTCAAATCAATGATATTTAACTTTAAAAATTTACTTTCTCTGTTTTTAAAATTGTATGTATGAATGCATCAATATATTATATGTCTGCAAAACTTTCAAGCCAGCAGATTTTGGAAATACTTGACTATGTCTTTGTTATCGATTTCCGATTTTTTTATGAGAGGATATTTCAGATTAAATTTTACATATATTTGAATTCACGTTATCAACAGAAATACAATAAGAATTCCAGACAGAATACCTGCCTTATCTTTATTTTATGGTACTATGTACATCATAAATCGTTTTATTTTCTATCGTTTATAAATACTGTTGACGTGTAAAGAATATAAAGGCATCATCTATACCAAAAAATAAGGAATATTGTTTAGATTGATGTGGCATGCCTTTAGTATAATAATATTATCTGGTTTCGCTAGTGTCATAAGGTAAAATTATCCTTATCTAAAATTATTACTATAGAACTTACCTATGATGCCGACACTAAGGGTGGAGCATGTAAGTTCCAGGTTCTCAAGCTGGAGAGACGAACACACAAAATATCAATACATACACTTATCTAAATTTAATCAATTACTTTAATATTTACTTTCGTATATATACATGTAGAGAGATTTTGATTATTAAAATTAATCCTAAATCCTTCTGGACACATATATCTTTACAACATTTAATCAACACATACATTTACAACACATAATTTACAAGACACATATATTTAGAACATATTAATTACTATTATCTACCGAAAATCTGAGTAGTTCGTTCAGTTTCAATACACGAGCTCGTTATTGCGATAGGTTCGTACGACCTTATTATTAATTACACGATAGGTACTATGAATTGTGTGCCTTCCTTAATCATTATAACAGATGAAACATATCCATACCTTATGTTTGTTTGTACCTCGATAGTTGATGGATCCAACACTTTGCTGGAAGCCTACGTATAATATTTTAATACGCCACTATTTCACTGTGCTCATTTTTCGTTCACACATCACAATTTTTGCCGATCCGAGTATCTTTGTGCGATCGCAGGAGATATTTTTTGAATACTACTAAAAAACATCAGGTGCGTCTAGGACGCTGTCGAAATTGAATCTCGTGGAAACTTCTAGAACAGTCTTGAAAACACTTTTTTCTTTTCACCTTGTAGTGTCATACCTCTTCTTTTGATTGGTTGTTGTGATGGAGGGGATGCGCGCTGCTTATTTATGTTTGGATTGCCATTGGTTCCCATTTGGATTGCCATTGGATTAGATAGGTCATTATTTTGGTTGGCATCCGTAATTGAAATTACAAAATGTCGTGCACGCCGTACGACAGCTAGTATTGTGACTATTCTAATTTTATGTTTGGTATTTTCCAGTGTTGGAGGTCTGAAGCCCCCCCCCCTCACACACACACACTCTTTCAAAAACAGTTTTATCTTCATTGATTCGTGTTGATAACCCTACTCTGATTTGAAGATCGTAATACTAGTGATATTTCAGTAAAAATCAAGATTATGCTTCAGATAAAATCAAGATTATTATCAAGATTCATCAAGATTATGCTGAAGTCACACCACAATTTATGACTTGACTATATTGATGCGTCGAGATACGTAATTACTTTGTTCACGGTATCTATCTCTCATGGCACTGGATTGATGAACCCTGAACTTGTGTTTACAAGGCATATGGAAATTGTGATCTCAGATGAAGTCATCGGAAATCCCGTGAAAACGATAGTCGACACATAAAATGTCTTCAACAGAATTGATGTGCCTGATTACATCGTTGATCGTGACGTCATTGGAAGTCCCGTAATTACTCGTTCTTATTCTTCGTAGCCGAAATTGAGGACTTCTGTGATAATATTGACTTAACGATTAATTGCTTAATCGATAATTGTGTTTGGTTACTGTGAGGCCAGAATATATCCTCACATGAGACATTTTTATTTCAATATTTATGGTGCATAGAACGGCTAACAAAGGTTTTAGTCTAGCAGGCGCCGGAGTTTACAACAACTTGAACTTTTAGGTCAAATACCATAAATTTGGGTGTCCCAGGCCAAAGGGGCTGAGAGAGGCCTTGATAAATGTCAAGTGATGCCATTGGGTTCAGAAGAACCAATAAGCGCCAAGGAGAAGAAGGGCGGAGCTATCCCCCCCCCCCCCCGCCGAAGGAACCACAAGACATACTGATACGAAATGTTTCACAAGTAACTTGGATACGAAATGTTGCAGAAGTAACTTTGATACAAAATGTTTAGAAGTAAGTCTGACACGAAATATGTGGTTGCAAGAAGTTTTATACGAAGTGTTGTTGAAAGGAGTTTGACAAAAGGAGCGAAGCGAACATGACCTAGCAGAGATGACTTAGGAGTTGCATTTATAGTATGCAGATATAAAGTATCAGTCGAAGTGAGATATACGAGGAGGAGCCACACACCCCAGAGTTATGGCAGTATAAGACTGATGCAAGCGAGATGATGAGCCCAAGTCTAAACTGGAAGGTATGTGCTCTGATGTTATCGTTCCTAGACACCTTCGTAAAATTAATATTTCTGGTCGTATCTCCCCTAGCTAAAATAGTTAAATGAAAATTGATAATAAATGAGAAATGATATAAATGATAAATTGTTGTTGATGATAAATTGATGTTGTTAATAAATGATATTGTTCAAGTTTTAAATAGTCTAATCTTTTTAATATTAATTAATAATTCGTTTCAGGACTTACACAAAATATAATAAATAATTGGAGGGTTATTGCGGCACAACAACGAGCGATGTACGATTTAAATGTTAATTCCACTTTATGAGATCAACGGCCATGTTTTCAATGATTAATAAACAATTAATATTAATATAATCCTTAAAACTTTACTCATTCCAAATCCACGTCCCACAGTTACCAATGTATTTGACTAAATAACGATGTCTTCAGCCGAATCGAGCGCCTTTATTAACTCAGGTGATCTGAGAGAAAGTGTTTTTACTAAGAATAATAAATCATAGTATAAAGCTACAGAGGCTGAAAGGATGCTGATAGAACTGAAAAACATTCTCGTTGGTAGAATATATACAAATGTGTCGGTGTCATTCCAAACTTCATTGAGCAAGAGTGTGCCTGCTCGTTACCAAGCCTTTCATAGAGAGCATAATTGTTCTCATTGAGACTGTAACTAATTTTGAAAATTATCTGGATAAATTGATATGGGGTTTGGCAATTTTGGGAGAAAAAGTAAACGAGATCTGGAGGAGCTTTCAACTGTCACACAGATTCAGGTTAAGGAAGCTGCTCATAGGTTCGATGAGCCACGGTGTTATTTGAAATGATAGATGCTACCATGGAGAAATATGTTAAGATGTTGGATGATTAGTCGAATATGTTTAATAACTCCATGGAGGGTTTCAATGCTGCCATTTATGAAATTACTCTAGTGCTATCCATACTACTTCCACCCCGATAAAGGGTTCAAGAACAGTTGGTGTTTGCGATGGGAGATTCCAAAGACTCGTAATATGGATCCCTTGATGGGAGCGGCAAGAAATCTGACAGTCGATCTACTAACAGAAAATCTATTGTAATCTGACCTCTACAGAATGGGTCATCTGAGTCTTCCAGGAATGCTTTAGAGATGTAGGGTGGTTCATTGGAACTTAAATATTGGGTTAAATAAGATGTTTGGAGTGTTTGACGGATGTTTTTAATAGAGGCCCCTGGTGAATCGGCTGCCTGGATATTGGAGTCTCGATTAATTGAGACCTCAGCTTTAAAAAGGGATATTCTATTGAACGGTTAACTAAAGCTGCCTTAAGATCATTCTGTTTAAAATGGTCGAGAACGTGGATTGAGCCGAGTTGCAGAATCTGTTGAATTTCTGTTTGTCAGAAGTCATGTTTATTAGAAATATCAGAATGCCTTCGCTTTAAATTTAAAGAAGGTGGATCGCGAAGGGCTCGAAGCGCTACTGGTGCAGAGAATTTTTCAGCATCCCCCAGTGTTTAATTCGTGCCAAGTTGGGACATACCAAAGGAAAATGTCCCACTGGACCAAGGTATTTTAGATATGCGGATCAACATCCCACTTCGGGATGCAATCATTCTTTGAAATATACATATTGTGACACTAGGAACCTTGAAAGAAACTGTAGCCATGATACTGCTCATTCATGTCATAGTCATAGCTGCAAGATTTTTAAAGAGGAACTGGTTAGTCACAGAAGATATGTTGATTACGGCAACTGATATTAAAACAAATGATAAAGTTGTGATATTCTGTTGTTAAAATGTTTGTATTATTGATTGTTTATTACTGGCAGGTAGTATTTGTATAGTATATACAGGGTGATTCAAAACTCTTGGGCCGAACTTTAAGGGGTGATAAATCACATCTAAGCAAGTAATTTTTGTCATGCAAAGCAAGGTCGTAATGCAAGAGGTGAACCGCTAGACGTCGCTGACATTGAACGCAGTGACGACTGCGTCAGATCTAAGGCTCCTCTATATACGAGTTGACTCATCAAGCATATTGAAGCCCACCATAGCTGGAAGCGCAATCCATTAGCATTAACTCTATTCCTATTTTCACTTTAGGAAGTATAATTGAAATAATTATGGGTGGTTATTCTGCACCGAACTGCTCTAATCATTTCAGAAAGGGTTTTAGGCTATTTCGCTTTCCTAGAAATGAAGAAAGAAGAAAACAATGGATAATAAATAATTGGATACCCGGTACTGGAGCATACTTGTACGAACTAAGTTCTACAACATTTTAATTGAAACATCTTTTTTTATATAAAGTATTTGTTTTAAACGCTTATTTTATAATTTCTGTAATAGTAGTATAGAATCCTATGGGCTTCAATATGCTTGATAAGTCAGCCTGTAGTGGAGGAGCTCTAGTTGGAACTAGCCAGGGTTTAAGCTGAGTTTAAAATTTCTTCAGAGATCATTTGATTGGCGCATATCTTCTACCATGCCAACTGGAAGGCAGAACATACCTCCTGTTTTTACAGGAGGTATTGCCACAGTTACTGCAACATATTCCTGTTAATATTAAAGCATGTATGGGGTTCCAACACGACGGAGCACCACCCCATTTCAGCGTGGATGTGCGGCACACCTTAGATTCGACATTCCCAGGGCAATGGGTTGGTCGGGGTGGTTCCATAGATTGGCCGGCATGATCGTCTGATCTCTCCTCTCTCGATTTTTTCTTATGCGGCTATATGATAAGTTTCATCTACGATAGCCCCATTGACTCCGACGAGGACATTGTTGCTACGATTACTGTTGCTGCCTGCGTTATCCAAGATATGCCGGGTGTTTTTGCTAACGAGCTCCGCTAGCAACGTCGCAGGTGTGAAGCCTGCATTACTGCTGGTGGTCGCACTTTTGAGCAGTTTCTGTAACTTTGTCCATGCATTCTGCAATTCCTGTCAGTAAAACGTACTTCGTGCCTACTCTGTCATTTTTGTGTTTCCTCTTTTTACGAGAGAGTCATCATTTCCTCATTTCTTTAGATGTGATTTATCACCCCTTAAAGGTTGGCCTAAGAGTTCTGACTCACGCTGTATATCTTCTTTAATTAGGTCTTTAGGAATGTTCTGTTATGGGTAAATGCAATAATATAATTGTTTTGCTGGATTAATTATTTTTGTATTAGAAATTTGTATGTTTCTTCAGGATTTAGACCAGGTTTTGTTAATTTGGTCGAGTGGATTTTAGATGTAAACTTAAATTTTATATGTCCTTCTTGTTTTCTCTTAGGGAAGTACTTTTGGATTGATTTTTTCTTTTTCTTTAGGTGGTTGGTGCCTCATATGTTTTAATTGTGTTATGGTTTTTGCTTAGGCTGTGCCATAAATTATAGGTAAGCTTATAACCATTTATTTGTTATTAAAGGGGCTTTTTCAGTAGAAAATTAGCTTAATAATGAATACACTTGATTGGTGAAAAGATAGTAGTTCTAGACTTATTTTAAGCTACAGAGAGTTGTTTGGGTAGTCAAATTGATTTTGTTAAATTCGATAATTTTAACAGTTGGGGTTTTATAGTTGTTCTTTGTTGAAGTGTAGTTTAAATGGTTCATATTTAATTATTCGTAATAGTTTTGGATAATGGAGTTCAATCGGGGTGATACATTAATACAGGAAGAACATACGATTTAGTAATTTGTTCTTAATTTGGATTTGTCATGAATAGAAATTATATCAGTAAAATCTAAAATAAGGGATTCAATTGTATTTGGATTTCTTGTAAATTTTTCAATGGGCGTGGTATTGCCCCTTAGGGCAATTTTTAGTTCATTTAACTTTAGGAATAATTTTGGACCTCTTCTGGCAGTTTTAAATTTAGAGTTTGTGTACTTAGTTATTTTCTGTTTCTGTTAGACTGAAACGTACTTGTTTTTTGTGCTATTATTGTTGAAGAAGCAGAAAATTTTTAGGCTTAAATTTCAAAGTTTAATTTTGGTATTATACGGGTTTGTTTATGAGTTCTTATTTCTTTTCATATAATAATTAAATTTTGGTTATACCCATGTTGAGGATCATGTGTTTTACTCTTTTAAGGTTTTTGCTACTTGAAATGTTTTATTTTAGGTTTTATATGTTTCCAAGTCACTTGTGTTTGATTGAGTGTTAGATCCTTTTAAATTCTAATGATTATTATTCTTTGAGGACTGTTTTGGTTTTTATTATTTGGCAGGTTTTAACTTGCATTTCATTTATAGATTGGTTAGGAGTTTGGAATATTTTGGCTTACGGGCGATATTTGACTTTCGGCAATTTGCTTTTTGATTAGTTTTTGACTTCACCGCTTGATTTTTTGTTTCTTTGTTTGTATAATGTTTAATAGCTGAGCCGCCGGGCGTCGGTTATGGCAAGGATCTGGCGTAGGGGAACTTCTCTTTGCTTTTGTTTATTATAGCGCTGTGCATTTTACGGTTCCATAGACTTACCGTATACATTTTATTTGTTTATAAAATGCAAATTACTTGTTTGGGTTTCTTTTCGTTTGATTTTCCTAACAAGTTTTTCTTTGGTTATTTGTCTAAGTGTCGGACCTGTTTTGGGTGTTTTCGTGGATTTTGTATTTATGGTTTTTGGGTTTTGGATATTGGGTATTGTTTAGATTACTATGTGTTTACAGTAGGCTTTCTGAGACTGCTGTTAGTTGGTTTTGTATTATTTTTTTGAACCTCCTTTTCCTGGGTTTACATTTGGGTTAGCAGGAGTCTGGGAGACGTTTTTCGGGTTAGCAGTGTTTGGTTTCTGTTTATGGTTTTGAGGTTATTTATGTTGAACTATTTAGTAAGATATAGTATTTTTTTTTAATTTTAGGGACTACTTTTGTATTTTGATTTTCCCTGGAAATGTAGCCGAGGATTTGTTCCAATCAACTCTTCAATGTAACCCTCTGCTGAATAACAAGATGACTCACCCTAGGAGTGAGCATCTACGAAGTGTTGGACTACCACCTTGGTGTCCTGAAAGGTTACGCACTCTCTGTTTCGGAATCGTCGGTTTTCTTTGCCCGGAGGTTTCGGATGCCCCTTTGGGTGGGTTTTGTGTTGGGGATCAATATTTTTCCCCGCCGCACATATAATGCCTCTGAGCCAATAGACAAGGTGTGCGATCTGGGTCATATAATTTCATAGAAACGCATTTTTTGGGGACACGGCAGCCCAGTAGTTAGTGCGGGGAAATTACACTCGGACGACCCGAGTACGATTCCCGCCTCTTCCTAACCAGTCGCCTTGTTCACAGGGAATATGATCACATTAAACATGTGGGTTCTAAGCCCTTGGGAGAGGTTTATGGTAGGGTAAAGAGGATACGGTCCTTGTGGACATCTCCCACACTAGGTTACGGTCTTAATTGGGTGTCACTTCCCCGCAATCCAAAGAGATACCTTAAACCTTCGAAAAGGTCGGACGTCTAGGTCGAGAAATAGATATAAACTCACCATTTAGAGGCAATCCATTCCAATGGTTAAGGCACGGAAATTGCACTCTGACGACCGAAGTTCGATTCCTATCTCTGTCCAAACTGTCGCCGTGTTAATGTAGGGCATGTACTTCATAAATATGTGGGTTGGTGTTAGGAGAAGAAAGGTAAGGTGCCTGTGGAGGTCGTCCTCGCTGTATTCCAGACTAAATTGTTTGGTGTATTTCACGGCCGTCCAGACATGTATCTTACACCCGTCTGGGTTGAAGATATCTGGTCGAAGGTAGGGTCTGGGTCGAAAGAAACACATCATTTGTTATAAAATCAATATAGTATTTCAAATAAGTTAACATCCCCCGCAATAACTTTCTAGGGGCAAGTTCATAAATGTGCACGTCAGGCCAATTTTTATAATAAAGTGGCCATGCCCGATACAGTAAAAGTAATTTCTGCACCCTTGGCGGTTGATTTTAAAAAGTGATGATGATGGACTTGGCGACAAAGCGAGATAGAAGGTAAGCCTTAGTCTCGCGACAAGGTAGCCTTGGAAGGTAAACCTTAATCACAGTAGGAATCGGCAATAAAACTGCTACAGTGGTGCATTTCTATGAAATGATGCGAAATAAAACTGTTACAGTTCGTAGTAGGATTTGACAATACAACTGTCTATAATGCTTTTATTTGGCACAATATGGTCATAAGCAAATTGCTGTCATTTTCAGGAATGATGTAATAAAAAGTCCCTACACGCATAGGAATCTAGTGTAAGCTCAGTTAAAAATACCCTTCACCATTGATACTGCCCATTTGAATTCGAGACTGATCATTAAACTTACCATGAGACCAGGAACATATTTCAGACAAGATTTAATTGAAACAATATTATGTCGAATACTTGTGACTGTTTATAATGTCGAACAATGCATCGGATTTAAGGACCGCAATTTGTAATGCACACCTACCCGAGAGGTCAGATGGGCCATAAACATAGGGGGATAAAGTGAAGACATGGGATTAGGTAAAGATGTTAATCAGTTATTCAAGATGTCTGAGTGCATTGCCCTAAGGTCGGGCAATCAGAGCCAAATAGGTGTTACAGACCTCAGGCAAAAGAGGCGACAACCAAAAGGTTCCAAAAAATAATATGCATGATCTCTACGAAGAAAACCAGATATATTCATATCCGCAGAGATACAGTAGAGAAAAAGCTACCAAACATATTTTGCTGAACTTTGTTTTATATATTTTATGGAATACTTCGAATATATCCTAGAATTTTCGAAGCAATTTGTGAATTTTAGCTTTACTTAAAATATGTTTGAATAATTAGGTCCCTTAGGTTTCAATGCATTTCATTTTTCAACCCGGATTCATTCCAAAAATAATTGGGGGATATTATTCATGTACATTCCCGTATGTCCCACAGACCGTCTCAACAACATACTAAAATTCCATTTTGATAAAGTTATTTCTACGGCAGTTATCGTGCGAACCGACAAACAAACAGACATACAGAATGAACAAAATCATAAACGCTTTTCAATTATGTTGGAAAGTTTTAGAAACGGTAAATAATCCTGTTAAATTTCGGCTTTAAACATTTATAACTTTTACATTAATTTAAAATAAATATATATTATTGATTTGCGTAGTTCAGTAATATGTAGCACCGCTGTACTGAATTTCGCCGCTGTTCGAAGTTTTAAATTTTCGCTAAAGACGATATACATGTACACGTCTTCTTTTAATTTGTAAGATACGATCTAAATAAATCTTCCAATACTTTTATTGTCTTATTTTCACGTCATCATGGGAAATTAATAAAACACAAAAAATGCAGAAAATACCAGATATATAAATCCGGTTTTAACTCAGTTCTATCAAATTTATATTTAGAAAATAAATAAAAAAAATAGCATATATTACACGTTTGACGCAAAGGAGCTTTTCAAATGAAACAAGAAAGATCAATCATGTTTAAAGCATTGATTATGAAACACTTTCCAACTTCAATGCAATTTTATTTAAACAAGTCTAAAATGCAATACATTCCTCGGTAATATTTTGAAACTTATCACAATACTGCATTAATTTATTATATTTGAAAACTTAAACCTTCATCGAATAAAATGAACTTCATTCAAATGACGGCATTGAAATATAAATTGCCTGGTTTAAACATCTCTAAAATGTTATACATTCCTCGGTAATAGTTTTAGAATTATCATAATACTACGATAATTCATTACATTTGAAAACTTCATCGAAAACAACTGAAATTAATTCAAATGACGTCATGGAAAAAATAACACGCCTTGATCTCTCTATAAAAACAGAATTTCATTCATAACTTTCTCCCCTTCATTTCATTCATCACAGTACTATAATAATTTATTTTATTTAAACATTTTATTTAAGACCATGGAGCTACAAATAATTAAATTCTATGCTTAAAACTTCATCGAAAAAAATCGTCCTTCTCTTTATAAAATCAATTAATATTGCATTCATATCAGCCATGCAGACTCCATGGACTAAATTATTTTGTGTTAAAAAATACAGCAATTCTAATACAACTCATTCTACATATTTTGCTGTTTACATTTTACATAGGTGAAAAATAGGCTTAGTTGTAGAAATAAACAAATTTAGATGAGCATTTAAACTCAAATATATTGTCATTGCGTTGTTTCAGTACCTAGATGCACAGAATTTAAGCAAAAATAAAGTAGTTTTAGGACGGATACAACACTCAATATGAATTAAAAAGAGCTTAAAAAATCACGATTGTGAAACAAGATGGATGCCATATATCATTTTGAAGTGGGTCATGTGATCGTTTCGTATCATGGTCACGTGATCGTTTCATATAAGAGATGTAATTAATATTTTTATTTTTATTTTAAAAACTACTGTATATATTTCTCTGAATTTTTTTTATATATTTTATGGAACAATTTTAATATTACCTAAAATTTTCGAAGCAATTTGTGAATTTTAAATCGGCTTAAAAAATGTTTGAAATATTAGGTCCCATAGGGCTCAATGTATTTCATTTTTTCAACCCGGGTTCAATCCAAAACTAATTGGGTGATATTATTCATTTACATTCCCATAGGTCCGACAGACCGTCTGAACAACATACTAAAATTTCATTTTGGTTAAGTCATTTTTACGGCAGTTATCGTGCTAACGCACAGGCAGACAGACAGACAGGCAGACAGAATGAACAAAGTCATAAACACTTTTCAACTTTGTTGTAAAGTGTTAAAAAAGGGGAAATTTATAGCTTGAGAGATCCTTTAAATTTCTTTATTCGAAGTCAGTTTCATTTAAAGAGTCATTTTTCTTCACTCATCATATCAAACACTACTAAAACAGATAAAACTATCAAATACACTTTCTTTCAACAAAATATATTTTTTCGTGGTTTTAGAATTTTGGCAGTTTGTTTGAAACGTTTCAGATGAAATCTTATAATAACGTCACTAGAGAACACAAAGTATGATTTGAAAGATAAACTTTTAAAACTAAATTTCATAGCTTTCTCGGATTTTATCAGTTATAGGATGCATGTAATACATATTTGATATTAAGAATCATATAACAGAAATGTAATAGTATCAGTTTGTTTCGGAAGATAAATGAGCTTTATCGATCTGGAAAATTTTGCTTTACTAAGATGCTCCGCTTACTGATTCCAATGCTTCGTCGATCACCGTAACTCGTTTCACCAATCGGGAAGTTTCGGGAAATCGCAGGTACAAGTAGAGTTCTCTTTATGAGCTATTTTAAGTGAAACTAAAGTTTAAATCGAAAAAATTGTTTCGGAAGATAAATGAGCTTTATCGATCCGGAAAATTTTGCTTTACTAAGGATGCTCCGCTTACTGATTCCAATGCTTCGTCGATCACCGTAACTCGTTTCACTAATCGGGAAGTTTCGGGAAATTGCTGGTACAAGTAGAGTTCTCTTTATGAGCTATTTTAAGTGAAACTAAAGTTTAAATCGAAAAAATTGTTTCGGAAGATAAATGAGCTTTATCGATCCGGTAAATTTTGCTTTACTAAGGATGCTCCGCTTACTGATTCCAATGCTTCGTCGATCACCGTAACTCGTTTCACTAATCGGGAAGTTTCGGGAAATCGCTGGTACAAGTAGAGTTCTCTTTATGAGCTATTTTAAGTGAAACTAAAGTTTAAATCGAAAAAATTGTTTCGGAAGATAAATGAGCTTTATCGATCCGGAAAATTTTGCCTTACTAAGGATGCTCCGCTTACTGATTCCAATGCTTCGTCGATAACCGTAACTCATTTCACAAATCGGGAAGTTTCGGGAAATCGCTGGCACAAGTACAGTTCTCTTAATGAGCTATTTTAAGTGAAACTAAAGTTTAAATCGAAAAAATTGTTTTGTAAGATAAATGAGCTTTATCGATCCGGTAAATTTTGCATTACTAAGGATGCTTCGCTTACTGATCCCAATGCTTCGTCGATCACCGTAACTCGTTCCACTAATCGGGAAGTTTCGGGAAATCGCTGGTACAAGTAGAGTTCTCTTTATGAGCTATTTTAAGTGAAACTAAAGTTTAAATCGAAAAAATTGTTTCGGAAGATAAATGAGCTTTATCGATCCGGAAAATTTTGCTTTACTAAGGATGCTCCGCTTACTGATTCCAATGCTTCATCGATCACCGTAACTCGTTTCACAAATCGGGAAGTTTCGGGAAATCGCTGGCACAAGTAGAGTTATCTTTATGAGCTATTTTATGTGAAACTAAAGTTTAAATCGAAAAAAAGTTTTTTTCACTGTGTTTCCACATTATTTCTCTACAAATGTACTAAATTTCATATTTCTCTATACTATAGTTTCAGCATTACGAGAGAGGAGAAAACCTCGAGGGACGCGCTAAGTTTCGTCTTCTACTTTCTGGCGCTTGCTGAAGTCGCTTCACGAGATGTTTCAATCCAAACTAAAGTCTTAATCGGAAAACTGTTTAATTCACCGTGTTCAACTATAATTTCTCTACAAATGTACTATATTCCATATTCTTGTATTCTATATTTTCTGCATTACGAAAGAGGAGAGTACCTTGAGAGACACTCTAATCTTCGTCTCCTACTTGCTGTTGCTCGCTGAAGTCGCTTCATGGGCTGTTTCAATTCAAACTTTAAGTTTAAATCGAAAATCTGTTAATTTTACAGTGTTTCCCTATTTTTTTCTAGAAATGTACTAAATTTCATATTTTTGTATGTTATAGTTTTTGCATAACGAGAGAGGAAAAAACCTCGAGGGACGCGCTAATATTCTTCTCCCACTTGCTAGCGCTCGCTGAGGTTGCTTTGTGAGCTGGTTCAAGCAAATTATAGTTTAATTTGAAAATCGGTTTATTTCAGGGTGCTCCCTTACTATTTCTCTCAAATGTAACCCATTTCATAATTTTGCATGCTATAATTTTTGCAGTACGATACAGAAAAAGTCGATGGACGCGCCGACATGGAAGAATATTTTTCACTTTAGAAGTGCATAAAAAGTAGAATTACTGATGAGACATAAACTCGCACATCAAATATTTTGTCTTCGACTTTATCATTAAATATTTCTGAAACTAAAGTTTGAGAATTACTGTACACTGAAAAATGGTTTATTTCATTTTGATTCCCAAACAATTTTCTACAAGTTTGCCAAATTTTATATTTTTGAATTCTATAGTTTTTTGCGGTATGAAGCATAAAAGTTCGAGGAACGAGAAGTTTGTCAAACAGTGGCGGTGTCAGCTACTTTTATTTAGTACAGTGAGATTTAAGGAAAAATACAGCTTCTGTATAGGTAAATATGTTAATTTTCAAAGCAAATATTATTGTTAGAATTGCATGAAACGCTTCTTACCACATTAGCATGCGTATAAGAAAATTCAATGGAACCTCACATAAAAATATTTTAATTATTTTTGCACCGTTAAAATATATCATGAAAATATGGAATATTATTTTATTAATACATAAATAGAAAAATTTGTTGATAAGTACATTCAGCTAAAAATTAAAATGTCTTCCATTTAATATTCAAATTTATAATATTCTATGTTGATTGTAGTAATTTATCAGAAAAATACTGCACAAAATTATAATACAAATTACATTTCTGCAAAGTTTATTTATTAATTTATATTACTGTGTAAAATGAAATTGACGCATATAAGTTGAAAATTTAAATGGGAAGAACAGACGTAATTAATATCATTTGTTTCTAAAATCACACCACTGGTTTTAACCACCATAATAAAAATATATTTTTGAACTAAATTTTTTCTCACATATGATTCAAATAATTTCAGTTTATTTCATTGTTACTGATTTTTTATTGTACAAGTTATGCTCCAAGATTATCAAAAATATAAAACAGAGCATGCCCCTATTTTGAGCCAAAATCAAAATTTGTGTAAACGATATCAGCAGTTTTGGGAAAATAAAAATGTGCAATATATTTCTGTTATACACGGGCTGGAGAATCACGGTATAATATCCGGTGGTAAGCAGCTTTTATACATAAATTTCAAGAACACTGACTGTAGTACGTATTTTGTCCATAGCAAACTGCAGATAACATAATTAATGAACATTTTAGGAATTTCCTTAACGTACAATAAACATCACACACATAATAATGTTGTGAAAATGTCCTGGCTTTCCCCTCCCGTCATAATCTCAAAAAATGTACGTACAAGTTTAAAATATTACCAAATAATGAATTGTGAAAAAAAAACAAGTTTTTCAATCTACACTGTCGAATATTTTACTACATATTAGGTGGTCACACTCCAAAACGTGGCATTTATAACTAATATGTTGTTGAGTAATACAATTTAATAAAAACTATATACAGACTTTAGTTGATATAAATTATTTAAAACACAAAACAAAATTATATACTTTTGTCTCTGGTTTATAATTTAAATTCATAATGTTCCATCTTACATTTTCTTTCAAAAGAGAACAATTCCATTAAATTAACTGTCATTCTCATTTTCATCGCAGCAAAAAAACCTGCAGATATGTCCAGACTGCGAGATAATAGAGATCGTATCTGGAAGAAATAAGATATATCATACCTTTATCATTTTCTGATGTGCTGTGAGATGGTGTTGAAAACTGAAGTCTGTTATTTTATGCTGGGAGTGACATTCCACGATAATCGGTTTTCAAAATCTCAAGTTCTAAAATACAGATATTATTCTCATCCCAAATACATCCAAGTAAGGATAAAAAAACATATCAGTACCAATCATTCTAAAACATTTCCCGTGAAATTTTATATAAATATATTTCGCTTATTTCGGAAACGGCATTATATCTGTGAAGGATTTAAAATACATTTTATTTTGGAAAACAATAAAGTTGTCTTGTCGCCATTTTGTATGATGTCAGTGGTTGTCTTGACAATTTCTTTGGATAACGATTTATTTGGATCACTGCATATAGACTAGAAGTACCAGAAATTTTGCGTAACTAAAACACCAAATGGTCATTTCGATCTCTACAATAAAATGTATCATTGCCATGCTGCTAAGTTTTCGCCATAGTACCAATTCCCATTGAATTATGAAAATATCATGCATCAATTTATAACATTTCATCCACTATTTCAATAAAAAAAGAACTAAAAACAAAAGGATTATTGTCTGAAATATAAGAAAAAAAGAACCCTTATCCTGCGCATTTTGGCATATAATATTTCTTTATTTCAGCAACCGAATAATACAAAAATTCTTTATTTCACCAATTGAATAATACACGATTTATTTATTTCAGTAATTGTATAATACAAGATTGATTTATTCAGCAATTGAATAATACAAGATTTCTTTATTTCAGCAATTGAATAATAGAAGATTTCTTGATTGGTTGGTTGGTGTAGTGTCCCTAACATATTTATTAAGGAAGAATGTGTGCACTGCTTCTGTTTAGTCATAGACCCGGGGCACCCGAAGGTTGAAGTCTGACTTCTGCCCCAATAAGACATTTCAACATCCATGCCCGCAGGCGGGACTCGAACCAGCAATCTGGTAGCCGAGCCATCACGAGGAAACGCCTGCCTCTTTGACCGCTCGGCTACCACATCGGCAGAAGATTTCTTTATTTCAGCAATTGAATAATACAAGATTTCTTTATTTCAGCTATTTTATAATACAAGATTCATTTATTTCAGCAATTGAATAATGCAAGATTTATTTATTTCAGCAATTGGAAATTACAAGATTTATTTATTTTAGCAATTGAATAATACAAGAATTCTCTGTTTCAGCAATTGAATAATACAATATATATTTGTTTCAGCAATTGAATAATACAAGATTTCTTTGTTTCAGCAATTGAATAATGCACGATTTCTTTGTTTCAACAATTGCTATAATATGTAGATTGGTAATTTTCGATCGAGAATAAGATCTACAGTGCACTTTGCCACACATGATACATTTACTAAAATATGTATTTTTTCATGGGTTTTTTTGTCACTGACAACGATTGCATGTCCTTAACCTTTGAATTCCATCCTCCATTTGATTGACAGCATCGCGTCCTTCGTCCATTGAAGCATCAGAAAGTATATTCCGAATCATGCGTAAAGCTTTTTAGACACTACGGCCTGTTCTTCTACTGTGACTCTCCATACTTTCTCTAAATCACGACGTGTTGATTGATTTCAATAATATACAAAGTCTCTATTAACAAAATTTTAGTAGTAGTTAAAAAACATATTAAAACTAATACCTTGAAAATATATATTTAATATATTGTAAACAAATTACGATGTAGAAGTTCAAGCACTACAGGAAAATCGTGTAATCGTCAAAAAGCGGTCATTTATGATCGGTTAGTACTTATAAAGTAGAATGTAGAAAATGTTAAAAAATAATCTATACAAAAAATACGATATTATAATAAGCTCATCAAGTTAGGAAAGTTTTTATAAACTTTCCTAACTTGATGAGCTTATTATAATATCGTAATATATATATATAGAGAGAGAGATTTTTGATGTAATATCTGGTAAATTTTAAAATTTGCAAATGGTCTAAAATTAATGCTTGGAATTTCTAGCGTTAAGTACTTTCTCTGCTTCATTCTATGTGTTAGCATTGACTTTTTGACCTTGCTAGCAATGACATGATTATGTGTTAATAACATAGTTATTCCTATGACTGCATTATCATCGCTTACTGCTGGGCAAGAGCTGCAGTTATTTACATTATCAAGGAAAGCTACTGAAGTTTCAGAATACACATAAAGCAATACAACAGTACATTTAGTAAAATTACCCTCGCGTATTGGTGTATGAACTGGGACAGATACGCTTAGCAACTAGATGTGTAGCATTTTAATTTGCAATGCGAATTATTTGTATAATTGCTTCAAACTGATCAGAAATCATATTAACTTTAGTCATTTTTTACAAATTCAAAATTGCTTCGTAAATGTGGATGCAGAAAACAAGAAAAATCAAACATGCATAAAGCAT
Organism: Amaurobius ferox; assembly: GCA_951213105.1. Classification (NCBI taxonomy): domain Eukaryota; kingdom Metazoa; phylum Arthropoda; class Arachnida; order Araneae; family Amaurobiidae; genus Amaurobius; species Amaurobius ferox. The sequence continues at coordinate 41,634,607 of OX578144.1, read as the reverse complement.
TGATTATGAAACACTTTCCAATTGAAATGCAATTTTATTTAAACATCTCTAAACTGCGATACATTCAGCGGTGATATTTTTTAAATTACCACAGTAGTAAACTAATTTATTTTATTTAAAAACTTAAAACCATGGAGGTAAAAGTACATGCTATCTCCATGCTTAAAACTTCATCGAAAAGGCAATACTATAAAATCGTCTGTGTCTCTAAGTAAAGTCATTGAACATTTCATTCATATCACCTATATTCCAAACTCTACAGCTAAAAAATTTTGCATTAAAAAAATTCAGCAACTCATCTTACAGTTTGATTGGTTTACATTCTGCATACGTTAAAAAATTAGGCTTCGTTGTAGAAATAATCAAAGTAGGATGATCATCTAAGCTAAAAATGTTGTAACTGCGTTTGCACAGTACTTTAGAACTTTAAAAATCACGAGTTTGACATTGGGAAAGGATACGGATGCCATATTCAATTTTGAAGTGGGTCACGTGAATTATTCATATAATATATGGGTGTAATTATTAATTTAATTTTATTTTAAAAACTACCATACATATTTTGTTCAAATTGTTTTATATATTTTATTGGACAATTTAAATATTTCTTAAAATTTTCGAAGTAATTTCCGAAATTTAATTTCGCTTAAAAACTGTTGAAAAATTATGTCCCATACAGTTCAATGTTTTTCAAATTTTCAACCTCGGTTCAATCCAAAAGATATTGGGTGATATAATACATTATCATTCCATATGTCCCACAGACCGTCTCAGCAACATAATAAAATTTCATTTCGATAAAGTCATTTTTACAGCAGTTATCGTGCGAACGGACAGACAGACTGACAGACAGAATGACCAAAGTCATAATCACTTTTCAACTATGTTGAAAAGTGTTAATAAAAATAAAAATACGGCAGTAACAATTCGGATTTACTATCACTTAAAATTTAATGTATTTAAAAATAAAATGTGAATACGTTCATTTAAACTTTTTCTCTTTTAACACTTTACAACATAGATGAAACGTGTTTATGACTTTGGTCATTCCGTCTGTCTGTCCGTTCGCGCGATAACTGCCGTAAAAATGACTTTAACAAAATGAAATTTTAATATGTTGTTGAGACGGTCTATGGAACATATGGGACTATAAATGAATAATATCACCCAATTAGTTTCGGATTGAACTCGGGTTGAAGAAATAAAATACATTGAACCCTACGTGGACCTAATTTTTCCCCAAATTATGGGACCTAAGTTTTAAGCATGGAGTTAAAAAGTACTTTTACAACTATGGTTTTAAATTTTCAAGTAAACTAAATTAATGTAGTACTGTGATAATTTATGAGAATGTATACAAGTGATTGTAAGATGAATTGTACAAGCATTACTGAATATTTTTCACGCAAAATTATTTAACTCTAGAGTTTGGAATGAAAGTGTATGGATGGAATATTCATTACTTTTACATGAAGAGCCAGACGATTTATATTTGATGTCGACATTTGAAATAAGTTCATTTTTTTTTCGATGATTTTTAAGGTTTAAAGTAAAATAAATTATTGTAGTTATGTGATAATTAATAAAATATCACTGTTGAATGTATCGCATTTTTGAGATGCGATACTTTCCTCGGATTCCATTTCAGTTCGAAAGTGTTTCATGATCAATGCTTTATGCATGATTGATCTTTCTTTTTTATTTTACCCCAGATAGGGCAAAAATTTGCTCCGTCCTTATTTCACCTCAACAAATAAAATTAGATGGGTTAGTTACAAATAGCAGAATTGGAAGAAATAATGTCCGCACAACGATAGAACATCATTTATCGATTCCTTTTAAGCTCACATTTTTACTCCTTTCCTTTCCTCAGAAAATATCGTCATTGTAATAGGGAAGCTACTTCCAGCAGATTCAAGTTTGGTCACAAATATCTCTACTAACAGAAGGATATGAGTTCCTGTACGCTCGGTCCAGGGCACAGACTCTTTAGATGATCATAAATACATTAGAGTAATTATGCGTCCCCTGGAATCAATTACCAATTTGGTCTTAACAAATCCGTATTCCATGTAACATATTTCTTCACGATAAGCGCAGCAACAAGAATGAAGTCGACAGTTACCCTAACTAGATAGAACACGCGTTAAAGGAACATTTAACTGTGCCGATACTCTACAGTAATAACCGCCTTGGACGGCACAAATAACACCCTACCTGGGTAGCTCTTAATGTCACTCACCTGTCGAACTCGTAAGCAAGCAGAATACAATAATCCACATCCATTGTCATTGTTACTGACAACCTTTAGCCTACTTGCTTTTCTTATTTCAACAGTGCAGCTATATACCATTTTTATTCAGGATACAATATACTTTATAGATTCTTATGGTTGCTGTTGCTGTCAGTCTATGAATGGATTACTTGCTTGAACAATGCATCTGTATACCCAAGGTTTACATATACTGCAGGTTGGTCCATCCGCTGATCTCACGGCATTCGCTGTCGAAAACGCTGAACGATGACGTCAGAGTTGCTCATAACTGTACGCTTTGCCATGCGAATCAATGGTTTCTAGTTAGGTACAGTTTTAAAATTCGAACATATATGGAGATATTTTCGAATTGTTCTACTGTTATCTCCGTAAGCTTTTTTTATTCTGAACATTAGAGGCATTAAAGAACAATAAACACAAATACCATTTAATTATTTTATAATTAAATAGCGCGGTTTTATTGAAATATCATTTTTTTATGTATTCAAACACACAAATACAAATAAAATTTTTATAAATACGTAAGTTTATTCAAATATGTAACGGTATATATAATTATGCAAATATTTTGCTCAGTTAGCATGTATATAAATATTTAGCCCAATTTACATTTTTACAACTATTTAACTAAATTTCCATTTAAACAGATATTTAGCTCAATTTACGTTCATACAAATATTAAATTTAATCTACATTTATACGAATATTTAGCACCTTTACATTTAAACAAATTTGTATTTTAATTTATGTTCCTATAAGCAAATTAACTAGTTTATTTACTCAAATGTTAGATCAACGTTTAAAAATAAAATAATAATAATTTTTAAATCTATTAAATAATACTTAATTCAAAGATATATTAAGCTATTGAGAGCATTTAAAAAAAAGTTTATGGAAATAATTATTTTTCCAATAAAATATTAATTGATTAAAAATGTTAAGTACTCAATACAATTGCATTATATAGGATAACAAGGTAAAGTGGGAATTAGTTATCACGAATTTAAGAATTTGATTGCCAAATAATTTATTTATTTATTTATTTTTTAATAAACATTAAAGCAAACAGGTTTTTGCAGAAATACTTCTCTTTAAAAAATTGAGCATTTGTTCGCTGAATTTTTTTGTCATAAGCGTGTTTTAATAACTTTTTATTGAGATACGTAATGCGGATAAAGATTACCAATCTTGAGTATAAAATAAGAGTTTTATAACTGACTTCTGGGAAGTTCACTTTCATACTTACGTTTTGGGTACCGGCGAACAATCTGGGAAAATATCGTTAATTTGGCGACTTTTCTGATAGGTCGCCAAATCGATCGATGAGTTGCCAAATTATTCAATATGTCTCCGATCCGATAAAATTTACGTCGAAAGATGTCTGCAGCGAAAAATCTAAACGTCGTACAGCCACGACATTTCATCGATAAAATTAATGAAATCGATAAAATTAATGAACATTCAATGTTAAAATTAAGTTCGATTTCCTCGAGGAAATCAAAGAAAAGAATGATTTATTCGAAAGCGAGAAATGCAATTATATTAAAAATATCTAGAGCTGAGGGGAAATACAACTTAAGTTAAAAACAAGGAAGTTGAGATTTTAACGAATGAAAATAATAACACTTTCAAGACAACTTTTTTTTAATTTTTGGTTTTGGTTTTCAAAATACACATTTAATTTTTATGGTATTTGTTATACATTTATAAGCTAAATACGCATGCATTAAATTGTAATTTTGGAAAATGAGTTTTTAGGTAAATAGTGACTTAAGTGGTTATTTCCAAAGCAAGTTTATGGCAAATTTGATGACTCATACATACATAAGTTATTATTCCTTACTTAAGTATTTATTATTTATACACCATTATGATGTGTTTACAAATATAATAAAAATCGGTCATAATGCAGAATTTAATTGGGCATTCTAATTCCAAACTGCTATTATTATTTAATATTTTCTTAGGACTACTTTGTGAAAAGTTCATTTAAAGTTTGAAAAGACTATTTTGTGAAAAGTATGAAAAACGTCGAAATGCTGCTTCAACTGATTTTTCTGAACATTGTTTAAATATAAAATTAAAAGTTAATGCACCTTTTTTGTAAACTAAGTAGCTAATTTAAAATGTATATAAATATAAACATAAAAACTTAAACATATAAAACTGAAACTCAAACTTCGTTTATAGTTAATCCAGATCAATTTCAATGAGACCGGGATCACTGTCTCTCATATCGGGTTCAGTTGCTAAGTTGGCGGCATTCCACCAAATTCTTCGCCAAAATCTCGCCAAGCGTTATGAACACATAAATAAGTTATTCTTATAGCAGATAGATGACTATTGGCGTTCAGATACAAAAGTATTACTCAAAGTATCTTTTCTCAAGAATAGAACGAGCTAGAAACACGGGAATAATGTTACCAAATTTATCGCATGATATTACATATGAAAAATGAACATATTTCACAAGAGTTAATATTTTTTGTAATTTATAGGATTTTATTGATAAATTTATTTGAAAAATATCTAATATCTTTAGAACGGTTCATGCTAGCTTTCTAAAACTTATGTCAACCGTTTCCTAAGGAAAAATTACATAAGGAATGTTTATTTGCGCAACTTTATTAAAGTTTTGATATTTTGATGATTTTTTCAAAATTTCACAAGGAAATGTAGGGGGGATTCTGAACATTCGACTGTCCTTAATAACAACAGGCTTCCAGTATTCACGGATTGCAATTTCTCTACTAAATTTCATTCGTATCGCTCCATTCGTTCGTGAGATATTGTCTCCACAGACTCACTGACACACACACTCACAGACATCACCTCAAAAATGTTCGATTCGTGATCAGGGATGCTTGAAATGTGCTCTGCCGTCGAAAACTCGAATTCGAATTTTCGACCTCGTCACAATACATTATTGCATATAATGAAGTAAAAAACAAATTGCTCCCTTTTCCAAGCAGACTAATCAAACTACCACGAAGTCTCGTATTAATTGCTTCAGCGGTTTCAGAGGTAGCTAAGAACAGCTTATTTAACACCAGCATACATGCTGACAGGCCCCCGCAAATAAACTACAGGATATTTCAATATTTGGGGATTTCGTTTAGCACATTCCCAGAGAAAACATGCAAAATTTGCACAATCAAAACGGGCACAATTAGTACAATTTCCCGCTAACTATACTTTATACATTATTGAGACCAACATCGTGGCCACAACGCTGGAGTAAGGCATTTTTATTTATGTTATCTAGCATAATTAAAAACGTTTAGCTATTAAAAATGTGTTCTGCCGCCCCCTATTCTTTTGCGGAGATTCATTTCATTTTTGGCTACAGAGCTGACACCACAGAAACATTTTCATTTTTATACTTGCATCCATTTTTATACTTTTATAATTTTCATTAGTTAAGAGCCTTGTTCTCAAAACTCTAGTTTGTATTCTGGTTAAATCTTAAGAGAGATATAGATATTTAATAAAATACAACATACCTTAAATATTTTTAATCTTGTGAATGGGTAATTTCACCATTAGTTGTCCACGTGACAGCATAGTGCGCGAAAAAAGTACAAGAACAACATGTAATTGAATGAAAATATATTTTATTTTCACTTTATCAAAATGTATTTTTGATATTTCTGACCTCTAATATGAAATTATGCAATAGCATTTACAACACATAAAGCAACAAATATGAACCTTACAAAAGTTGATCTTATAATGATTATCAATAAAGAAAAGATAGAAAAAATTATAAGGACATGTTCTAAATTACTTAACATTTATCTTAATAATCAAGTAAACAACCTTTTTTCAATTACTTGAATAAGCTAAGAGGTAATCGATGCTGAAAGTTCTTTTAAAGTGTCTATGGAAATGTTATTCCAAGCTTGTTTGATGTCTAACACAAGATCCTGTTTACACTGATATTGTGTGCCATTTTTATAAACTTCTTGGGATAGAAGGCCCCATAAATTTTCTATTGGATTGAGATCGGGACTCCTCGCCGGCCAATCAAGTAAATTTACTAAATTAGCTTTAAACCAGAGTTTTGCACTCTTAGAAACGTGTATGGAAGCGTTATCCTGTTGGAAATTATAGTCTCCTGAAGTAATTAGTGGGACCTCAGGTTACAAATGTTCGCCTAGCGAATCATTTGTTAGAGTTCATTTTGTAGTTGATAAGGACTATAGGCGTGGTTCCGTTTGCTGCAAAATCATCCCAAATCATTACTGTGACTCCACCGTGTTGACGTTTAGAAAAAACTTCTTTAGTTTTTGCAGATTATACCAAAAATAGCGAAAACCATCTGGCCCATCAAGATTGAACTTCTTTTCATCTGAAAAGATTACATCAATCCATTTTGGACCGAGAGAAATGTATTTTTTTGAAAATTCCTGTCTTCGTTCCTTATGGTCATTTTTAAGAGGCGGACGTGACATTAACTTTCCATACCAAATATTCGCATGTTTATTCAAAACATTTTGAACTGTTCGTGTAGAACATGGTAAATCAGAATTTCTTCTGACTTCTACTAACAGTTTCTCTTTCCTCGCAAGTTCTTCTTACAACCATTCTTTTCGGTCGATACCTTAGAATTTCTGGTCTTCCAGTTCATTTTTTCATTCCACACATTCAAGGTTCTGTTAGAAAATTATAAACTACAGTTTTAGCTCTTTTAAATTTTTTCGAAATTTCATGCCTACTCAATCCATATTCCTTAAAAACAAGAATTTCCCTTTTATCAAAGTCAGACAGATGAGTTCCTTTTGGCATCGTACAAAAATCGTGAAGAAATGAGGTAACTGTGAATATTGTTTAGGAACCAACCCAGTCTTTATATTTGAAATGGTCTATTTCTGCTTTCAAATAAGCAAATTTTATTTTAATTTTAGATGAAGAAACAGTTATCCTTATACTTTTCCCAAGATCATATGGGTTTGAAATTTTTAAAGTAAATTTATGCATATTTATTTTTGGAAAATTTAACTAATTTACAGGAAAAAAAAAAGAATTTTATCAATATTTTTACTTAAGAAATTTCCATACACTTCCGCCTAAAATATTTCTAGATTTGGCGAGTTTTCGCTTGTCCTTATACTTTTTTGGCGCACTGTATTTTAAAATTGAGACACCAAACTCTAAAATCAAGTGTTATGTCAGCACTATATGAAAAAAACAGCTGCCGAACAATGATTAATTACCGGGCTTATGAATTCACAGATACCGTAAATACGGACATAAAGGTGTTGAAAACATTGCGCTCGCCACAAAATTTTACGAGAAAAAAAAATATTGTGACTTAGCTTCAAACAGCAAGGCTATATGAACTGTACGGAATGATAGCATGTCTTCACACATGTTTTTTACACACTAAAATCTGTACAGATACAACGGATAATAATAACTTTTCTTGGCTTATGTGCTTTTAACCGAATGATATATGTTCGAAAATTATAGAAAAATAACTTTTTATATAACTTATATGTTTTTTCCTCAATGACTTCGGAGCAAAATCTAGTAGATTGTTTATGGTGTTTATTTTTCTTGATTTCTTAGAAGCCTCACAGATGTACGTGCTTTTTCTACAGCGTAGATCATACATTTCTTCAATAGAATATATTATAAAAAAAATTACAATTTTTGACTTATGTGGTTTTTCCCACCACGTCTAGATATATAACAAGAAGGATTTATTTTAATTCAACGGAAATCGTGTTTATATTAAGGAAAGATTTATATTACTTATTTATATTACTGGGCTCTTATTTTTTGGAGGCACCGGCGCCTCTCGGTTTGCGACGAGATATAGGCACGAAAAGTCTGGAGGCAAGACGCAGCTAGCTAATCTACCTGCTTTTCTCCTGCGCAAGCAAATCATCCGCCTGGAGAAAAGAGCCCCCCCTCCCACTCGGCCGCGAGCGAACCGGAGGACTAGATATCTATATAATAAAATGCAATCTCTGTGTGCCTGTCTTATACACTATAGGTTCAGCGACCGTGCGTCGGAGAGCTACGAAATTTGGCAATCGGAGACCCGGGGGGGGGGGGGGGGAGTGACACGTGAAAACCGTTTTTTAAAATTTGAATTATTTTTTGTTATTTAATATTTTATGCAGTTTTGGACAGTTTTTCCCTTTTTTCTCCACCATCCAGACGTCGTAGAAAGAAACAAATCACACGACCGGAAAGAGACAATTGTGAGTAAAATCTATCAATTTCAATTTCTAATATGTTTTAAAGATTTTAAAACAATTGTCACTTTCGGCTCAAAAAAACGAACTTCCGTTTTTAAATCCTCGCATCGGAAAAAGTTCTGAAATTTTCGACTAATAATTTACATTTTTAGAAAGCTCAAAGATCTGGCATTCTTACAAGTCCATTCTGGTCAAGAAATAATTATAAATAGCAGGCCGATCCTGATTTTAATAGAAGTAATGATTTTAAATTTCTTAATCGACTTCACTGCGAAGAGGGCACTTCCCCTGCGCGCGCAGCTGGGGGGGGGATGTCACGCTGTTACCATTAGTGTTTGCTTTTTATAAGGTTTTTGACTCATTATGCTGGATTGAATTGTGGCAATGTATATATTTTAAATGATGGAACGGAATGGATTTTTTAAATGGATATTTTAATTTATGGATATTTTAATTTATTTATATTTTAAATGGATATTTTAATTTTATGGATATTTTAAATGATGGAACGATATGATGGAATGAGGGTGACAGAATTAAGAGCTTAGCATATGGTCATTATAAAATTTAAATTAGCACGCGGGAATTGCACTCGGTAGGCCCGGGTTTGATTCCAGTTAATTTATATACCCATTCTTATGAATCAATATTGTTCAAATAAGTCTCTCATGCGTAACTGCATAAGCATGTGGATACTTTCCTAGAGATTTTTAAATTTCTTGAGTTTAATTTTTAATCTCATGATTTCTGCGCTCACAGCTACTCCTTTATTTAGAAGATACCGTCATTGTGATAGGGTAGCTACAACCAGCAGATTCATTTTCCGTCACAAATGTCGCTACTAACAGAATAATACGACTTCTTCTACCCTTGGTCTTGGGCACAGATTCTTAAGATGAGCATAAATACTTTAGAGAAATTACGCATCCTCTGGAATCAGTTACTTTTTTGGTCTTAACAAGTTCGTATTCCATAGTGACAGATTTCTACACTGCAAGCAACGCAACAATTAGGAAGTTACACTAACTAGATAGAACAGACGCTTAAGGAATATTTAACTGTGCCCATATTTAACCCTTTAAGCTTGGTTGACGAGTTCAACTCGTCATGCATTGCACTACTGCTAAGCGGGTTTGACGAGGTAGACTCGTCATGCACGTTTAAAGCCGAAACTCCTGTGTGTTTGACGGAATAACACGTCATATGGTATTCTTATGAGATATTAACTGTATTTACAATCTTTTACACTAGATGGCAGTAGTAGTCCTACAAACTAAATTTTATCAGAGGCAGTATTTCGTAAACGAGCGTAAAATAAACGCAGTTTTGTTGGGATTTCACATTCAAAGCAATGGCGGCCTCAAATGCTTTCAATCTTATTTCAGAAAAGCGTATGGTATCTCACACCTTGCAAAAAAGAGCCAACAAGTGATGTATGTTATGCATCCAATAAAACTGGCAAGAAGCTTAGGAAAGAAACCAGGGCATGGTGTCTAGATTGTCAAGTTGCTCTTTGTTATATTCCATGTTTTAAAATTTATCACACCAAGAGGAACTATTAAAAATTGGAATTGTGTGTGTTTTTTATTTACTTATCTGTTATTATACATGTTTATTTACTTAATACTTATAACACCCTCTCATTCAAAGCGCAATCAATGAGGAAAAGGGTATGGGAGAAAAAAACTCCCCACTACAGTACGCGAAGGGAAATAAATGACACTCTTAAAGGGTTAACTGTGTCTACAGCAATAATCGCCTTTAAGCCTTCCTTGAACAGCACAAATAACACCCCACTTGCGTAGTTCTTAATGTCAGTCACGTGTCGAACTCGTAAGCAAGCAGATCATAATAATCGTCATCCATTTCCATTGTTACTGACAACCTTTTCCCTACATGCCTTTTTCATTTCAACAATGCAGCTATATACTATTGTTATTCAGGGCACAATAGACCCTATCGATTCTTATCCTTGCTTCTGCTGCCAATCAATGAATGGATTTCTTACTTGAATAATACATCTATATACCCAAGGTTTATATATACTACAGGCAGGCCCCCCACATCAAATTGTGAGACAGGGTACCAAGAAGTGACGCGGGCCCCATGTATATGAAGGGAGTGATCCCCCCCCCCCCTCCATGTATCCAACATATTTTCGCCAAAGTTAACTTTAAAGTAATTTTTGCTCAGTCTTTGTAAATAATTTAAAGTTGAATTCTTTAGTTACAAAATAGTAAAACACAGTAGAAAAAATCTGATGTAGGCAAAACATGACTTTCCTTATATAATGTAATGAATTTACTACTTTTACAGTAAAAAAAATAGGTTTTTCTTATAGTAGATACCAATATTCTTTCCAAGATATTGAATTTTCGACAATTAGTCGTCATTTTCATTGATTTAGCGTCATTTTTATCCATTTGGTGAGATTTTCGTTAATTTGGCAACATTTAAAAAGTCGCCAAATTGGCGACATTCCGGCGAATTCGTCGCCAAAATCTCGCCAAGCGTTATGGACGAAGAAATAAGTTATTCTTACAGCAGATAAATGACTATTGGCGTTCAAATACAAAAGTATTACTCAAAGTATCTTTATTTATGAATGGAACGAGCTAGATCCACGAGAATGATGTTACCCAATTTATCGCATGGTATTACATATGAAAAGTGAACATGTTTTTCAATAGGAAGTATTTTTTTTTTATATGACTTTTTGATAATTTTTTTTGAAAAATGTACAATATCTCGAGAACGTTTCATGTTAGCATGCTAAAATTTATGTCAATCGTTTTCTAATGAAAAATTACATAAGAAATGTCTATTTGCGTAACTTTATTAGCGATTTTGATTTTTTGACGATTTTTTCAAAATTTCATTCGAAAATTTAGGGGGTTCTGAACATTCGATTGCGTATAAAAACAATTGGCTTCCAGTGTTTACGGATTGTGATTTTTGTACCAAATTTTGTTCGAATTGGTCCATTCGTTCGTCAGTTATCGTCTCCACAGACTCACTGACACACACACACACAGACATCACTTCAAAAATGTTCGATTCGTGATCAGGGATGCTTGAAACGTACTCTCCCGTCGAAAACTCGAATTCGAATTTTCGACCTCATCGCAATACTTTCCTTATACATTATGTATATAAGGAAAGTAATAAATACAATCTTGTAGTGAAGTGAAAATGTAAATATATATTCATCAATAAAGTAAAAAAAGATCTATCCAAAATAACTTCCATAATCGTTATTTGATCAACTTCTATTCCTATTGCCACACTCTTAACAAAGCGGGATATGCAGATAAAACACTCTTGATCTTCTGTATCAATCGATTTTTCATATCAAAATCTCATATATGAAAATATACTTGTTGCAATAAATGATTTTTTAATAATGTGTAATAGTAGCTTGGATCTTCTAAATCAGTTGATCTCTAATTTTCTTCAAATCAGCACTCCATAGGGTACGACAAAATTAAGTTTACTTAATATAAGAAAGCATGTGTGTAGTCTGTAGCGAGAAATCTAAGCTGCGGACAGCGATGGAATATGGTAAAGAGGCGCTTCAGGACGTTTCGACGAATTCTCCTCAATGAATTGTTTTTAATTTATATGAGTTTTTAGTTATTTTATATTGAATCACGATTTTGAGCGATTTCCACAAAAATCGGTTCCTTAGCGATCGAAAATGTTATTGCAGAGTTTCTATTTTGACACCATCGCAAAGATCGCAAAACGTTTTTTCTAAAAATGTTTGAACCGAATCAGTAGGACAATTCCTTTAAATTTATTTTATTACTTTCCTTATATACAATACTATATAAGGAAAGTATTGTGACGGGGTCGAAAATTCGAATTCAAGTTTATAACGGAAGAGCACGTTTCAAGCATCCCTTATCACGAATCGAACATTTTTGAAGTGATGTGTGTGTGTGTGTCAGTGAGTCTGTGGAGATGATAACTGACGAACGAATGGACCGATTCGAATGAAATTTGGTACAAAAATTACAATCCGTAAACACTGGAAATCTATTGTTTTTATACGCAATTGAATATTCAGAACCCCCCTAAATTTTCGAGTGAAATATTAAAAAAATCGTCAAAAACTCAAATCCTCTAATAAAGTTACGCAAAGAAACATTTCGTATGTAATTTTTCATTAGAAAACGATTGACATAAATTTTAGAACGCTAACATGAACCGTTCTCGAGATATTGCAGATTTTTCAAAAAAAAAAAATCAAAAAATCATATAAAATAAAAACAAAATATTTCTTATTGAGAAACATGTTCACTTTTCATATGTAATACCATGCGATACATTTGTGACATCATTCTCGTGGATCTAGCTCGTTTCATTCATGAAAAAAGATACTTTGAGTAATACTTTTGTATTTGAACGCCAATCGTCATTTATCTGCTGTAAGAATAACTTCTTTATCTGTCCATAACGCTTGGAAAGACCTTGGCGACGAATTTGGTGAGATGTCGCTAACTTGGCGACTTTCTTCAATGTTGCTAAATTAACGAAAAACTTGCCAAATGGATAAAAATGACACTAAATCAATGGAAATGATGACTCATTGACGAAAATTCAATATCTTGGAAAGAATATAAATATCTACTATAATAATAATCTATTTTTTTTACTGTAAAAGTAGTAAATTTATTGCATTATATAAGGAAAGTCATGTGCTGCCTACATTGGATTTTTTATAAATACATCGAAATTTGTATATTTTAGAATATTTGATACTTAAATATGTGTGTATATCCTCGTATTCTAACGGAAATATTTTTAATTACTACATTATTTTATTTGCTGTGAGTTTTTACAAACGCATAAAATTTAAAATTATAGATATCGTTAATGAAATGTGTATACTATTTTTCTCCCCGGTGGACATTTGTGAGCATGCCCCTCAAAGCCTTGGAACTCACGATGTTTAAGTCTTCTCGCCTAGAGAAATGATTTCATTTTGTTTCTTTTATTTATTTATTTTCTCTGCTTTCCACGGTTGCGGAACAAAAGAAGGAAGCGATTTGCAAATTGAGTGGTTTTTATCTGCATGTATTATTTAACTAGCGGAAGCTTATCTAGGACCCGGGCAACTCTGAGTAATTATTTGTAGTACTATATAAATGTGCATGGGCAAAGAAAAGTGACCTATCTGCATCTTACGGCCTTTTGGTATGATTAATTTTCATTCTTCCTGCCCTCTACAGTAGTATAACACGTTCAACAATACATCAGTTGCAAAAAATTTCTTGAGTTATTTGATAATTTGAAAGAATCTACAAATTTTCTGTAAATTTTAATTGTATTATTTACTACTCAGAGAACAAAAAAATTATGCACAGCCCCAGTAACTAAAACATCTGATGTATCTAGCAAAAAACTTCTCAGCCAATGAAAATATTATGATATCCATAAACAATAAAAAAACAGCACTTCTTTATGACGCAAACTCGTTGAAAATAAATAGGTCTTATGCTGACACTGATTAAAATAAGTATACCTAATCGCATGGGAATTATTCAATTATTTTGAGAGATATCACGCTCGTTGTAGAAAAAGTAATATTTCTAATACCTCAAAAGTGGTTTAGGATAAATCCTAAATATATTTTCAATTCATTTCTGGTTAAAAGTACTTAAATTAACCACCCAATTGGTAATAAATACCATATTTAACATTTTTATAATTTTTTAAACTTAGATAAAGAAAACATGCAATATCTGGATGATGGAACATCCTATAAATGATGTCATTTGCATTTTTATATAAAAATAAATTCCATATTAAACGGCCCTTTCTGCACATATATTGGAAACATGAATATTTTGCATGTCTTTTCAATTTTAAGAATAAATAATTGAAAAAGCCTTCTCCCGGTCCGACCTCACTGAAAATTAATAGAATTCTGATTATTTACACGATTGAAATAATCCTACGACATTCTGATTCATTATTTCAATCCGTGTTGTACTCATATATATTAATAAATTACTGGTTTGTACGTTTTCAGGGATATTCTCAATGAGTAAATTCATCTAAAAGTTTTATACAAATTTTAAATGTATAGATTAATTTTACAGAACTATATAGTATTCTGATAAAATAAATAACGTTAATTCTAAGATCAATATTTTTAAGGCAATTAAAACTAATATTGAAAAAAATATAAGAATTCAAACAAACCTTAATATCAGACCCCTGTGCAAAAATTTTTTCCAGTAATTACAAATATTGAAGAATTTATACGAGTTACAAAATCTTACAAATGAAAACACAGTTTCATCGGATTAGGCCGAGGTTTCATTTCTAGAGGATCCACTCAGATGAACATTGCTACATTGCTTAGGGACATTTTCTAGACAAAAGGTCTTCAATGCTAACCACTTGGTTTCCCCAGGATGAAATACAACACTCTTCCTTCAGGCATCTACTACAGAACTTGAGAGCTGGAAATAGGGTCATCCGATCCATTGCCAAATACCCAGAATTTTCTGCTACAAAAGAGCGCGGATATTGTCGGTAGACTGTAGACTGGACCTGGACCCCCTGATGTGTTAATTGCTTTAGGTCAACTGGCAATTCACATGATCTTATCTCATCTGTATGGGAGTGAAAAAGACTCCCTCTACGCAAGGAGATGACTCTATGTGGAAGGCTTTTCTTTTCTTGTTGTAAAGGCATTTATTTTATCAGTTCAATGCTTGCAAATTTTCGAAGCTAAATAGAAAAAAGTTACTTTTATTACCCTGGGAAATGCTTTGTAGCCAACCCTTCAAAGCTGGGCAATTTATGTGGAGTAATATTATCTATCATTTTCTTACCGGATTTTCTGATCCTTTGTTGATGGGATAGCGTATTCTTTGTACGTTACGGACGATGTCTTTTTTTTTCCCTTTTTTTGAAACACATGGAATCAAAGAAATAAAACGTGTCACATGTTGCTTAACGTATCATGTGCTTAATTTTTACAATTCTTTGGATTTTTTTTATTGTTTTAAAGAACTTGCGTAAAATATGCGATATTATATCATAAAATATTTTTTATTACAAATTCATATGCACAAATAATGTTGAAAAAATATTTTTTCACGGGCCCCTATCGTTCGCCGGGCCCCGGTACCACAACCCCAACTGACCCCCCCTTTGTGGGGGCCCTGACTACAGGTTGTTCCATTCGCTGATCTCACTGTATTGGCTGTTGGAAACGCGGAACAATGAAGTCAAAGTTGCTTGTAGCCGTGTGCTTCTCTATGCGAATCAATGGTATCTAGTTAAAACTCCACACAAGTTAAAATATCTGAAACAATATATGATATTAATTAAATATGAGAAAATAATAATGGGAAATGCTTATTTTATAGTGTAGTGTTACACTATTATTTTGTTTTGTCTCAATGTAATGTATTAAATTTGTAGAGTCTACTTCGACTATAAGATAGTTCAATTTCATCCCAGTAGCTGAACGGTAGAGAATCGGCTGGCCAGTACAAAGATCCATGTTTCGATTTCCGCTTCGGGCAGGAAGGTTCCTTACAATGGCGTTCTAACAAATCAATCTTGTAGATTAGAACAAAGATGTCATAGGTCAGAAAGTTACAATTGTATGACTAGCATGGATTCAGTGAACTCTGTGGTATTGAGTGCCGATTTTAAAATCGAGAGGACAACGACCATGTAGAAAACTAATCTGGAGGATAAAAGTAGCATCAGAAGACAAACTTGAAGTAAAAAGAGAAAGAGGTGATTACTGAAGTTGTCAGTTGCATACCGATATGACATTAGAGGATGGAGAACGTGGAGTCCATTTTGACAATAAGAGTTTACAATTCCGTCTCAATAGCTTAACGGTAAAGCGTATGCTGGTCAGTACATAGATCCGTGGTTCGATTCCCGGTTGGACCTGCAAGGAACAAGTTCTAGTATATATACACTATATAACAAAAAATCGACACACCAAGAAGGAATTGTCCGATTGTGATAAAATTGGTGGATGTGAAGAACATACATAGGAAAAGAAACGATTAAAATTTCAGAACAAGTTAATGATTTAGAGTGTGTCCGTATGCAAAGGGAGGAAATCAATAAGGCGTTGGTCCACCTCTGGCGTGGATGCAAGATGTCACGCAGCGTGGCCTAGACTGATAAAGTTCACGGATTATGTCCTGCGGAATGTCTTGCAAAATTGTCTCCAACTGTCGAGCTAAATCGTCAACATTCCGGGATGGTTGCAATCGCCTTCCCATAACGTCCCAAATGTTCTCTATGGGAGAGATATTAGGAGACCTAGCTGACCAAAGAAGTGTTGGGCAAGCTTGAAGACAATTCATTACAACACGTGCCGTGTGCGGTCGGAAATTATCTTGTTGAAAAATAATTCCAGGGTGTCGTCAAAGAAACGATAACACAACCAGTAGTAGAATGTTATCTACGTACCGCTGTGCTGTCAGTGTGCCAGAAATGACTACCAAAGACGTAAGATATCCGCAGTCGAAATGCAACAGAGATTTCGACCGCAGATTCAGAATCGCTCATTATATACACCTGCTGAATACGCAGTTCCGATGCGCTAGAGTTCCCACTACAGTGACCGCCGCTTATAAGAAACACGTTCGTTTCGCTCGTTTTGTTTCTTATAAGCAGTTGTTTCTGAAATCCGGAAATTTTTTAAATATCGTTCTTCCATTGTAAATACTAACTATTGAACACAGTTTTACAGAATTTAAAAGATAAATGTATATAAGTAAAATATTAGTACGTACATAATACATTTGTAAATTAAGTTTTGCATTCAAAAATATTTCTCATTTTACAAATTAAGCCTTACAACTTAAATTATTATCTATATGCATATAGTATGCAGTTAAATAAGAATAAAAAGTAAAACTCATAGGTCGTTCATTTATGTATAAGAGCATAGTACATTTTCATACATACCGTAATCTATTACTGAAGAATAGCAAAAAACTTATCCAGTATTGTTTGTGCTAACGAGTCTGTGATTAGTTTACGTACATCCATTTCTAAATCATAAAACAGTCCATAAACTTTTTCTGATGCCCCTCTGTGTTCAAGAGTTTTTCTAATTATAGTTAGGGCTTCTCGCGACTGTTTGGCTGTAGGAAAATTTTGTTCTTGTGGAACGTCGTCTTCATTTTCTTCTTCATTGCAAACATTCTGAATTTCCGCACTATGTCATCATCATTGTTTTCTTCAGATGTTTGTAAATTTTCGTCGATGTGAATCCATTCTTCGAAAGGTGCTTTAAATTCTTCTTCATCTTCTGCTGGTATGGCAACATTATTTTTCAAAAATCCTGCTTTACGGAAGCAATTAAAAATGCATATGTCAGAAACTTTTTTCCATGCGCCTGCGATCATATGGATAGCATCAAGCAAGGTTGTTTTCTTGCTTATTGACTACACGGAGGTGGAGAATCATACTTTTTAAGTAAACTTTGCTTTTCAAGCAAAGTAAGGGTTTGCGACATGCTTCACTAGCAAAACATAAAATGACTAACTAAAGCTGTACGAATCTTATTTGAGTGCATAAGCAAAGATGCCTTTCCTTATCAGTACGTTTCCTTAACTGCCAAAAGATTAAAGCTCGTTTCTTACTGGTTTGGGGTTGTACTCCCCAAGTCTTTCTGCGGAGAAATCCTCTGTCATCCTTTGTTACATAGCAAACTCCCACCCCCTCCCCGTACGCCCAGAGACAAGAGATAACAACTCGTCCTTCAGTTAACCTTAAACAAATCGATTTTTTTTTTTTACACCAGCGTCGCAAGGAAATCAACAAATTTTCTGTAGAAAACTGTTTCTTATAAGCGGAATCGTGTTTCTTATAAGCGACACAATTTTAATGTTAAAACGAAGTTTGTATTTGTTTCTGTCGTTTTGAGTCTTATAAACGGCTGTTTCTTATAACCACTGAATCTTATATCCATGTTCGCTCAATATGTCTTGGCATACGAAATTTCATTACAATCGGACAACTCTTTCTTGGTGCGTCGATTTTTTGTTATATAGTATAGTTTTATATTAAAAGTCCTTTATGCATGTCCGTCCGCTAAATTTGATAATAAATTCGAAGATAAATTTCGCTACATTTTGGAAAATGTCAATATATCAAAACTCAATGTTAAATTCCCAAACGTATTGCCATATTTACGAAAGTTCAATATCTTGAAAAATTAAGTGAACTTGAAGCATTATAATAACTGCCGAAAATTTTTCACTTGACCATGTTGTCAAATATATTAAGCATTTAATGGAATTTAGTAAAGAAACATTTTGCAAAGAAACATTAGTAAAGTAACATTTTGTAATTAATTTGTGTGTGCTTCGCAGATGCACTTTAGTTAAAGAGTGGGTTGGCACTGAGAAGTTATTAGTCTTCAACTATAACGACATTCGTTAAAACTTGATCAGAAAACGTCCGGGTATATTCGGACTATTGCGGTAGTTGATAGTTAAGCACTCAAATTAACTATTAAGTAAAGCTTATTTTTTATATAATTCTACACAAACAGTTACTCTACCAAAACTTAAATCTGACTCTAATTGCGATGAATGGTATTCTAAAGTCATTATTTTCTCTATATCTTTCACTTCTTATCATGCTCGCCAGTTAGTAGTGAAGGAGTTAATCTTCTTGCTCGTTCAGATAAGTCTGATGGATTATTCCAACAGATTCAGCTGAAGAGGCATAATGATGTTTGAAAGCTTATTTCTATAAATGCTGTATCCATGAAAAAGATGCTTTATCACTATTTTCCAACATAAACAAATGAAATTATTCAGTTAAATTGTGGAAATATATCATTCAAATGATTTATAAACTTACTTGGATTTAAATTATATGTCTCACACAAATATTTAAAGGAAAATCGAAAGATATAATGGTATTTATTGTGTAGAGTGTGTTAAGACTTCCGAATGCATTGATCATATAAGTCATGCCTTTCGTGTTATAAATTATTTCATATTGACCATTATATTAATTTTTGCGGAATTGTAAGTGTATAATATTTTAATTTCACTACAAGTATAGAGTTAATTGAATGATCTGAAACTGCTGCTGAAAGTAAAAAGAGTATATAACACGCCATATAAATATTTAAGATTTGAGCTCTTGTAGCTTACCTATCACGAATTAAAATATTTGCTATCCTTTTGGGCGTAAGAACGAATTGATCCAGAATTATTACGAGTCATAAATTAATGCTGTGAAAACTATTGTGGTCCTGAGTTTGTTTGAAAAATTTGTAATTATATACTTGGTGTCTTCCCCGAAGTTTATTACATTAGTTATTTTATTTAACAGTGTCACATTTTATTAAAATCAGTTTTTTTTAGCTATTGTCCCAAATGTTTCTTTTGACCTTTTGATACTATTTTGGGTCTTTTGCGTATAGTTCTCTACGTTTGTTGTACAAACATTTTTGCTTTTGTATCGAATGCTGATGCTGATTCCGGTATCTAGGTTTTTTGCAAAAATAATGGTTTCATGGATCGCTAAAGTGGCGCTTTTTCAAATAATTAACTTGGCAATTTTAGGATAATAAAAAATACTTTTAAATATTCATTCGAATTTAAATGGAAATTATATAGTAAAATCCAGGTATATAAAACGTATTGCAATGTTAACATAATATTTAAATTAATTTAACATGGAAAGAAAAAAATGAATTAATAGATGTATTTATTTAAAACATAATAGAAGGTGAAAAATTATTGTAGAAGAAAAATATTTGGAACAGAACGAACTGAAAACATAGATTTTTAAACCAACTAGCTTAGAAAAGGATTCTTTTAGAGTCGCAAAAACAATCTACTTATAACCTTCTAGGCCCACATGCTGTTAAGCGATATGTCTCCTAGGCCGTGGAATCGAACGGATCTTGGTTTGAGTTCGCTTGGTCGTAGTTGCTTGAAACCATATGAATAAAGGTCTGACAATCCCATCTGGCGATCGAAACGCAGATCTTTGAATAATACGGTCGATGCTTTAAACAATTAGCTACTTTAACAAGATTTCGCCAAACTGTAGTGCACAACACTCTCCCATTAAAGTCTGATTGGCTGGAACGACTATCTTCGCTATTCTCTGCTTGTTTTTGATCCAAGTATCCACCCTGTGTAAATATGATTTTTAACTGTCATCATAAGTCAGAGGGTCCAATGAAAGTTCGTAATTGGGTTTTTACTGATCTTCATCAACATGCCATCATAACCTGCATTCTTAATTCGTTCGAATACCGTTGTAAAAATATCATCCCGACTGGGGACCGAACTGAATTGGCCAGCCGATTCTCTAACAATTGAGTTACTGATACAAAATTCCAAGTTCCTGTCGAACTGGATACAGCAAACTATGTATCCCGTTTGATGTAGCCCTTGTTTACATAAAAAGAACAATATAACTTCAAAATAATACAATCCGAAAAACATCGAACAAGAAAAGTTCTTGTCAAATTCTATATACAGGATGATTCATAAGTTCGGAGCAAAAGTAAAATGCTATAAAACAATATATATGGTTCGGAGAGACATGGGGTTTGCAGATTAATATTCACCATGGTGGGGCGTTTTGCATGGCATGAAAAAAAAATTTAAACTCTCGACACCAGGGGAAAGAAATCAATGCGAGGTAATAATTGTGAAATGAGATATTTTATTTCAGCATGATTTACAGTTGCAAGTTCTCAATGTGTCCACTACCACATTATAGTACTGAGTGCAGTCGCGGTATTACGGCTGATACAGCATGAAACAACGTATTAACGGGAACGGCTGTTACCTCCTGCCGTAAGGCGCCTTTTAGTGCTGGTAAGGACTGGGGCTTTCCTCTATAGACCCGTGATTTTAGTTATCCCCACAACGAAAAATCATAGGGTGTGAGATCTGGGGATCTCGCAGGCCAGTCATGTGTGCAATCACCTCCATATATATGTCATCTCCATGGCTTTATCTGCCGCAGTCCCCCGAGTGTCGAGAGTTTGAACTAATTTTTTTCATGCCCCCCCCCCCCCCCACACACACACACGGTGAATATTAATCTGTAAACCGCATGTCTCTCCGATCCATATATATTTTTTATAGCGTTTTATTTTTGCTCCGAACTTTTGATTCACCCTGTATATGCATTTACAAAAAAGCTTTCTTTCGCCTACAGGCAGATACCCAACTACAGTAAATGGCGTCAAAGATTGAAGTATAAAATTGGCAGCTCTCATACACACCCATGCATGCAAAACATCAAATCCAGCAAATATATGATAAAAAAGTTATAAAATTCACAAATAAAACTTGACAAAATAAAACGTAATAAAATAAAACTTAACAAAATTTGAAACTTGATAAATGAAATTTATAAAATATGAAACTTAAAAAAATAGAACTTATTCAAATGTGGTTACACTTCTTTTAGAAAATGAGTTTCTTCAATATTCTATCCAATTACGGTGTTTGTATCGACTGGCGCCAAGAATCTGATAGAAGTCCCCATCTGTTCCCTCTTTCTACGCCTCTGCCTATAGGGGAATTTTTTATTCTAATTGGCAGATAAGTAAGTATATATTGCAGTACAGTTTTCGTAATGCTGGCAGTAATAAAATGAATTATATTTAAAGAATAAGAAAACAAACCTCGCGTGTGACATGCATAGGTGAGCAATATTGAATGTGAAATACCTCTGTAGAGTTTAATTTTCATCCTTTCTTACAACATTTCAAGTTTTTTAATTTTTCAGTTTATTTTTCTCTTCAGGCATTCAAATTTTCCAAATTCCACAAGCGTCCATGTAAAAATAACTATCACTTCAACACAGCAACAGCCAACATGGAGGAAGAAATACCATTCTTACACTAAAGAAGATGAGATGTCTGTTTGCCTGTCGGTCCATCTGTTCATTGCGTAGCAAAAAATTTTAAAATGATGCAGAGAACTGATTTTATTACGTTATGTTTTCAATATTTCACACATTTCTTTAAACTTTCAGTTTTTTAGTGATTAATAAATAGCTTATTCTCATTAATATGAAGCCAACTCTGAGCAACGTGATGTTTATTTTTCAATTGATGGCCTCTAAAATATTGTATTAATTTAACCACAGCAATAAATTAACAAGAATTTATATTTAAGGGAATCTTTATTTTCAATTTTAAAGGACAAGTACTAGCAGATATTTGGTTTAGATTTTATGATTTATGATTTATGATAAATCGTGTATCGTATAATGAAAGAAAGCAATCTGTTCAATAAAGTTGTTGGTAAAGTCGTTGACTTATAGAAATTTCGTTCATTTGCTTATTATTTTATAGATATGTAAATATTGGATGGTTTCAACCTCTATGAAAGAATAAAAGGTTTGTAACATTGTGAATAAACTATTTTTATTTCCAACTCATAATTTAATTTTAAAGTGTGTTTTTAGCATACGAAAACAAATTACATCCGGTGTTTAACTTTACATAGTAAAATAAAAAAAAAACATTACCACTTAGCATAATGTCTATTGGCTGAAAATTGTCCCGACGAAGTATGAAATGTTTTGCTGCACCAGATTTTTGCTATTTTCTTAGTTGGAGTTCATAATGTTGATTACTTGAGATCTTAGGATCTAAAGATATAGTACTAAGCACAAAAACCTGCAAAATTATACAAATTTTGAAATGTAGTTTAAAAAGAGTTACCTTTTGCACTGTAAATATAGACGTGTACTAGAATGTAGGGATATTGAGCATGACTTAAGAAACTTCATGGATGCAGTTTTGAATACTGTGTTCGTAGTGAATATTTCAATCATAAGCAAAGTCACCCAAATAAAAAAATACTGTCCAATATTCTCACTAGATGGCAGCACCAAATGTAATTATAATTTCACTGTGTAATATTAGATACGTCATATTACATAATTTTATACCTTTGGTCTAATTGAATAAGAATTGTAATTACCACATTTTTGTAATTGTACTACTAGAGGCCAAGATTGCGTAAGTAGTATCATGATTTTAGAAAAAAAACTATTAACTCATAATCTAAATTAGACTCTTTTGGATAAACAAATGTATTCAATTAAACAGCAATATCCCAGTTGTAAAATATTAAACAGTAAGATCTAATGAGATTCCCGTAAAAGTTGCCACCAGGCAATTTTTATACAAAAATATGTATGCAAGTTTTATTGTGAATTTTATGCAATAAAGAATATACGGTAAAGAAAGGAGTATATAGTAAAAAGTATACAGTAAAGGAGAAATAAAGCTCAGTAGCATAATATTTTTGACTGGGGAAGCTGAGAGACTGACGTTTTAAATTGGAAAGTGTTTCGTGATTACAAATGAGACTTATATTTTAATTCGCTCTTGCAATAAGCATCTTTTCTTTCGTAAGTAGCATAATATAATGCAATATGACAAAAGCATGAAATACACGACATTTTACAATGTTACCTATGTAAAATGAATACATACAAGATATAGCAGTTTAAGTGCTTTATTATTTCTAAATTAGATCAACTTTTACAACTATTATATTAAATAATATGAAGTGAAGTAGAAATAAATTAGAATATTATAATAAAGTAACAGAAAAAAAAGATATCAATTTTATAAATATAAACAGATAGAAATTACAAAATTGAACAATCCAAAAGAGTGCATTGAAAATAGGTGAAAAGTAAATCTGGAACGTAACAAGTTTAATTGAAAATCACTTTTATCACCAATGTCCTTAAAAATTTTTGTATATTAATTATTGACAAATACTGCACCATGAAAACTTAGGAATATCCTTTTAATACAACATGCTAAAAATCCGCTAGAAATATCATCAATCGCTTTTGTAAAAGAGATTCTCATTTAACATGTGATTAGAAAAAGCGAAATCGGATTTAATCCTTCTAAAACTCCGAGTAGCAAGCCTTCACAATATTGATACCGAGATTGAGCTAACTTCACTAACTACTAAATTTAAATATATATCAGTCATTATTAGTGTATTTCTTCGTCCTGATCGTTTAAGATTAGGTGAGTGCCAAGTTATTCATAAAAAATGGCTCATATTCTTTAGAATTATAACAGTTTTTTTAGAATTAGAACAGTTTTTTTTTAAATAGAGCATCGTTGGACCCAAAATGGAGGAACCAATAGTCTTTCCAGAGAAATTTTCATTCTCACGCCCACCCCGTCTCTCCATGTAATTGGGAAACGCCACTTCTCACATAGAATCATTATCGTTGGCAAAGGGAGAAGCAATAGCCACGCCTTGATTTAGACCCCCCCTCTTATGGCTTCTACTGCATCTAGTTCAATTCATTGCTGAAAGACCGCACTCGTCTAGCGCCCTATCTCTTCTAAATTATCTATCGTACTACTTCTTTGGAATTTAAAGATTATTTATGATAATTTAAAAATGCTCTATCTCAAGACTTGATGCAGTAAACTGTCAAGCAACCTTTACTCTGTTTAGTCTTCCTCATTGTCGTAGCAATCCTTTCTCTCGATCTTTCTATTTTTATTAGACAGAGGATTAAAGTCGGGTACTTTCCCAGATATGGTATACCTTCACCCTTCAAGCGTTGTTGACGAGTTCAACTCGTCATGCATTGCACTTCCGTTAAGCGCGTTTAAATAGGTAGACTCTTCACCCACTTTTAAAGCCGAGACTCTGTTTTTGATGGAAATAACACGTCATATGATTTTTTACAATGTGTTTACAATCTTTTATACTAGATGACAGTAATGGTCCTACAAGCTAAATTTTATCAGAGGCAATAATTCGTAAACGCACGTAAAATAAGTGCAGTTTTGTTGGGATTTCACATTCAAAGCAATGGCGGCCTCAAATGCTTTCAATCTTATTTCAGAAAGGTGTAATTTATCTCACACCCTGCAAAAAAGGCCAACTAGGCGATGTGTTGTATGTTACGCATCCAATAAAACTGGCAAGATGATTAGAAAAGAAACCAGGACATAGTGTCCAAACTGTGAAGTTGTTCTTTATTATATTCCATGTTTTAAAATTTATTACAAGAGGAACTATTAAAAACTGGATTTGGATGTTTTTTATTTAGCTATATGTTATTTACTTATTTGTTATTATACATGTTTATTTACTTAATACTTATCTCAGCAAAACACCTTCTCATTCGTCGCGCAATCAGTGGGGAAATGGTATGGGAGAAAAAAAACTCACCACCTCAGTGCGCGCCAATGGAAATTAATGACACGCTTAAAGGTTTAAATATCATTTCCTTGAGCTTTGAGTTGTTTTAAACTATCTTCCAGGCGTCCGTTACATCTATTTCTCAGCTAGTGAAAAATCGTGAAGTATCAATACCATGTCATTCGTAATACGCACCGTAGCTATAAAAATTTAGCCTACGAAACTTGCGAAAAACTTTGCAAAACGAAAAAGATGCGTTTTAATGAAAAAATATTTGGAATGTCACTTTAAGCAAAGAAGGTGTAACTAGTTTCTAAAATAAGCATATATAATCGCAAAGTTATTTTAAAAAATAAAAATAAATAAAGATGTTTAAATGATTTCTTAAACTAGACGTTGCACAGGGAAGGTTCAGCTTTTTAGCCTCTATGTACGCTACGCCATTGACAGATTTATGTATTATAAACATCTTATCATTAATATGTTAATTAAGTAAAGAAGAATTCGGTTTAATAGCAGAGGGTACTAAATATGTATATTATACATTTATTTTAAAAAAAATATTTAAATTTCCTGTTTAAATTATTTCCTTTGATGGAGTTTCAATTCTTATTCTTAGAAAACAAACTTAATGAATAAATTTCTTCGCCGATCAGTTTTGCATTCTTCTGTAATTGGCATGATCTGTATGATTTCAAACCATGTAAATAAATCAATTTGCATTCCATTAAATAATAAATACAGCCTATTTTATTTATAATTTGAAAGTAAGTTACCCAATTAATATTTTTTATTATTTGCCAGTTGATAAGATAATATATTTTTAAAATTTTAGATCATTACAGAAACTCATCATCTAAAGTCATTACACAAATCAAAGTAAGACAATAAATGTAATACAAAATGCAATTTAAAAATTATTTGCAATGATCCAATTGAATAAAAAACTACGTTCATTTAATTTGAAAGTTACATATATTAGGTTAGAGACATAAACATTTCATCTGTATTTTTCTCAAGCATTTCATTAAAAGCATAACTTATAATGGATTAAAAGCCAATTTTATTTGATGATTTAAATGAACAATTCGGAGCAATTCAATTAATAATTGCTTAATACGGCAGTACAGTTCAAAGGCATTTTCAAACAAAATTATAATACAACGTTATATTACACGCCGTTTTTCTTTAAATATTTTATTTATATTTAGACTTATCTAAATATTTTGACCACATTTATTCAATTTGCAGAATATTGCATTTAAAACATATGTATTAAACTTAAATTTTTATATATGTTGACAAATTTAGATTTTGTTGGGAAAAATAATACATATTTGAGTTTTTATTACTATATATTTCTTAAAATCAAAGGGTTTATTGTTGGTAATAATTAAAAAAAGACATTAAAATATCATGTAATTAGTTTGATCATTTACAAAATATCTTCTTGCCATCGAAAATATAAAAACTCTAATATTTAGAGAACGGCTAATAATTATTTCTATACGTTAGTGTGCATTTATTTTCAATTAAAATTATTTACGAAACTTTGTCATTTGATAATAATGAATATCGTTAATGTTTATTAGATATCTCAATTTTAGGTCAAACATGTGCAAATCCTAAAAATTGATGCATGTTGTCGCTTTGAAGTTTAAAAAGAAAACTTTTTTTAAAATTATAATATAATTATATTTTTATGATTTTTTCGATTAACGGAATGAATTAAAAAAAAAACCCGGCTATCTAGTCCTAAATCTTCCCAAATCTTTTTTCAGTAAGCATGGTATATCTATTGGAAATTTCTAATCAGATTTCATTCGATTTGCTCAATTTGTTAGAAAGATATAGTACCCCATGCGGAAAATGCAATTTCTAATATTTCAAGAAAGACTTGCGATAAGTCGTAAACAATGGTGTTACACTGTTCACAACTGAAATCGCAACACCATGAAGAATTGATTTATCCTTATGAAATATACAGAATATAATTGTAACAAGGAGATGTGCAAATGATCAAAAAATCATACCTGGAAAATGAAAGCATGGAACTTTATTGACATTAGATAAATATGGAATAGGCCTACCGCGATCAGCTATGCATAATTGAATACGACGAGACATCCCGTCAATGAGATGGTCAATGGTGTACTGAGGGATGGCATTCCACACAGCTTGCAATTGGGCTTGTAACTGAACATGGTTTGCTAAAAATTGGGAGTTCGCCTAATCGGGGACAAATGAAATCCCAGATATGCTCAATTGGCGACAAATCCGGAGAATACGCTGGCTAAGGCAGGATATCAAAACCTTGTAGACTTTTCATAGTTATCCATGCAGTATCTGGCCAGACATTATCCTGCAGAAAAAGCAGTCCATGCCTGGTTGACCACAGCTGTACCACAGGTGCACCACAGCTGTACCACATGCTGGCCACAGGTGGCATGGTTGACCACAGCTGTACCACATGCCATGGCAGTACCACAGGTCTCACAATATCAAACACAAATCGTTGTGCCGTGACATTGCCATAAAAGTGGACCAAAGGTGTCGTCCACCAAATGCTATACCGTCCCAAACCCAGATTTTACTTAGGGGCGGCGACTGATAGAAAAAGCTTCCTGGTGGCGTCGTTGAAAGCGCCGCCATAAGCGTGTACAGCCATCTGGCATGACAAAACGGAATCGTATTTCATCCGTGAACAGAATGCTTCGCCATTCTGTCGACCAATTGCATCTCATTTGACACCATTGGTGGCGATGTAACCGATGAAGACGTTGAAGCGGTAGGCGTCGAAAAGTTAGTCTTTCTCGAAGTCCTGAGTCGTGCAAACGGTTTTGAATTGTGCATCGAAACCACGCAACCTGTAGTGTGGGATACATTTTATTGTAACACGCTTGTTATGGTATGGCAGTATTTGTTATATTTTGGTTTGCATTTTCAGTTTATAAAAATAACTATATTGATAATAATTTCATGCATTAGTTTTTATCGGTTTCTGGGGGAGTGATTGGGGTAATATTGAGCTTGTTTTCATTTTAAAATTTATGTATAAAACAACTACTTGGATAATGATTTTATACAATAGTTTTTTCAAAAGGTCGAATTATTTCATAAATTTCTGTAATTTGTAGTTTTATGATGATGGATTTTGAATTTTAATGTTTTATGTAAGTGTATTCTTTATATTTGGGTGGGTATGTTTATTGTAAAATTGATTATAGTGAATATGGTGAGTGTCATGTTGGTCTATAGATGCAGCATATCGGCTACCGGGAGCGTTTGGTTATGGCAGTAAAAGCTTTAACCGGAGAGATGGTGGTTGCTACTCCCCCGGACCGTATCTTTATGGTTACTCTTTAACAACTTTACGAGTAATTAGTTACTTGTCCTTTTTGGTATTGTTATTGTTATTTTGGGTTGTATTGTTATACACAAGTATATAGCAGCGCTTTACCTGTTGTATATTTAGTAATATTTTTAACATTTTCTAATTAAAAAGTTTTAACGCTTTTTCCTTGATATTAAATTTTTATATTTTATATATAGTATATGCCACGCTATATATATAAATTCCACGCTAAAATTTACTTAATGTCCTGGGACGCCTATGCAATTAACAGCGCAACACACTTAATCCCGTAATAAAACACAACAACTAATGCATTTGTAAGCATACAGCAGCTCATTAACAGTAATTACTTAGGAGACAGGATAATTACATACATAACCTTTTTTTTCAGACCATTAGAATCCTAGTATGAAGCTCTACAGACAAATGCAGACTTTTGAATCATTTGTAGCAGTGGTATAGCATAAGTGCATTAAAGGATAAAATACAAAGAAGGAAAAAAAATGAATATGTTTATCGAAAATTATTTAAATAAAGATAATTTTTACTTTCCCTGCAATACGTGGTAATGTATAGGGAAAGTATTGGAATCATGTCGAAAATCGCAACTCGTGTTTTCGACGGATCTACACGTTTCGTGACCTCCAGAGTACGAAAAAACCATTTTTAGCGTGACGTCTGTGCGTGTGTGTCTGTCTGTGCAGATTTTGTATCCACTCTAACGAAAAAACTAATTGACCGAATTTCATAAAATTTGGTAGGTAAGTCATTTGTGGGCGAATCTGGTGCTGATTAGTTTTGGGTACGATTCGGGATAAAAGAACCCGCCATTTTTTGTGAAATGGATAGCGAAAGCTTGTATCCATTCTAGCTGAAAATCTAACGGACCGAATTTCACAAAATTTGGTAGATAAGTCGCCTGTAGGCCACCCTGGTGCTGATTAGATTTTGGTATGATTCGGAAAAAAGTAACCTACCTTTTTTGGCAAATAGCCCGAAAAATCGCCAAAATCTAATATAAAAACTACGTATGCTCAAATACATCCATTAAATGTTTTGTTTCATACGTAATTCTTAACGAAGAAAAGAATAAGACCAATCCCATTACACTTGATCAAGCCGTTTTCGAGATATTTTAGTTTCTTTGTATTTTCTCTACGCCACCTTTGAAAAATGTCTAGTTATCAAATGAGAACGAAAATTGAATTAAAAGTGAATTAATTTAATTAAAATAAAGAGAACGTGGATATAAGTCTGCAGGGAAAGTCATGTGCTGCCCACATCACATGTTTATAATCTGTGTTCTTGCATTTCAGTGTCCGTAATGGAATATTTTTTTGTTCTCATATTTCTCGTGTCATTCTAATTTATCAAGCAAGCCCTGTCGATGTAATATTTAGAATAACTTTATTTTATTTCGGACTTCAATGTTTTAAATAATGCCCTTAGAGCATTGATTGTATTTGCAGCCTAGTTTGTTAAGAATACTCATAATTCATATAAACGTTAAAAAAATGCAGCAATAAATAAATAATACAGCATACATACAAAAACTGTTCTAGTTATTTTGAAGCAAATAACAACCTTTTGCTTCAGAACCGACGGGAACGCGAGCTCACTAACTCAAATAATGTAGTCAACTGCGGATGATATACGTTGTTGAAGGTTGGAAAATATAATGTGTCAATACCGTGGAAAGAGATGGAAAGAGATAATCAATCCCGTCGTTTAAAATTTTTCTGTTTGTCTTCACGGCTGATTTAATTGCCTTTGGTCTCCTTCGTTATTGTTTCTCTTTATTTCGTAGTTTTTAACACTTAACAACAAAGTTGAAAAGTGTTTATGACTTTGTTCATTCTATCTATCTGTCTGTCTGTCTGTCCGTTAGCACGATAACTGCCGTAAAAATGACTTTATCAAAATGAAATTTTAGTATGTTGTTCAGACGGTCTGTGGGACCTATGGGAATATAAACGAATAATATCACCCAATTAGTTTTGGATTGAACCCGGGTTGAAAAAATGAAATACATTAACCCCTGTGGGACCCAATTTTTCAAACATTTTTTAAGCGGATTTAAAATGCACAAATTGTTTCGAAAGTCTTAGAAAATATTTAAATTATCCCATAAAAAGTATAACAAAAATTTCAGCAAAATATATCCAGTAGTTTTTGAAATAAAAATTAAAATAATAATTACACCTCTTATATGAAGCGATCATGTGTCCATGATATGAAACGATCACTTGACCCACTTCAAAATGATATATGGCATCCATCTTGTCTTAAAATCGTGATTTTTAAAGTTCTTTTTAATTCATATTGAGTGTTGTATCCGTCCTAAAACCGCTCTATTTTTTCTTAAATTCTATGCATCTACATACTGGAACAACGCAATTACAATATATTTGTGTTTAAATGATCATCCAAATTTGATTATTTCTACAACAAAGCCTATTTTTCACTTATGTAAAACGTAAACAGCAAAATATGTAGAATGAGTTGTATAAGAATTGCTGTATTTCTTTAACGCAAAATTATTTAGTTCATGGAGTCTGCATAGCTGATATGAATGAAATATTCATTGATTTTACAGAGAGAAAGACGATTTTTTTCGATGAAGTTTTAAGCATAGAGTTTAATTACTTGTAGCTAAATGGTCTTAAGTTTTTAAATAAAATAAATTATTGTAGTATTGTGATGAATGAAGGGAACGGAAAAAGTTTATGAATGAAATGCTGCTTTTATAGAAAGAGCCAGGCTTTTTATATTTCGATGACGTCATTTGAATAAAGTTCATTTGTTTTCGATGAAGTTTTCAAATATAATAAATTATTGTAGTATTATGATAATTTTAAAATTATTAACGAGGAATGTATCGAATTTTAGAGATGTTTAAACCAGGCAATTTATATTTCAATGCCGTCATTTGATTGAAGTTCATTTTTTTTCGATGAAGTTTTAAGTTTTCAAATATAATAAATTAATGTATTATTGTGATAAGTTTTAAAATATTACCGAGGAATGTATTGCATTTTAGAGATGTTTAAATAAAATTGTATTGAAGTTGAAAAGTGTTTTTTAATGCTTTAAGCATGATTGATCTTACTTGTTAATATATATTCTATCCATTCTCTTATCATTTTATTTCCTTCTTTCTTTCTCCTGTAGGTTTGTGTGTTCGTAGTTTCCCAGGACTTTGTTTGGCTTATTTCATTCTTAATTTCTCATACTAAACAATATAGTATAAATTATTGTTCTCATGAAAATTGTCGATTTCGATATTGTTATTGAATTTAATTTGTCATTGAAATGTCTGAAACTAGATAGAATTTTTTTGAGATTCGAGCAAAATCTTTGAAAGATTATATTTTCTTAACGTAACAGAATAAGACAAAAACTGACATACGTATGCATAAAAGAGATAATTTAGTGCTCAATTATTACAAAACTTCACAGTTTCATATATTGTTATGAATAATAACAACGATTCAATTTTTGTGTTCGTGACGTCATTAGCTCCCGCTCGGGGGCAAAGTTACCTCCCTGAGGGGGTACATTGACAAACTTGGTATCAATAGAAGTAATTTTTCCGAGCTTTTTAAAATGAATGGCAACATGCTATAATTGTGAACATTTTGACCAAATAGAGATTTTTCAAATTTTTTCTTGCAAAATTTGCAAAAAAAATATATAAGTCGCAAACTACTTAAAATGTATTATTTTATGAGAAAGTCGATTTGAGCAACTTTTGGCAACTTCTTTTCTCATACCTTCAACCACAAGTCCTTAGTGGCTGACTGAACCCTAGCAACCAAAGTCGTGCTTCTTCTCGGTACTGTAGATGAAGACTCTTATTTAACTTTGAAACTAGTTAAGCATTTTTTTGTACGTGTCATGCTTTACGAAATTTTTATTTTTTGGTGTACTCATTAAGTTAATTTTATTTCCTATCTACATCGTTTGCAAACATTTAAGGTTCATCGTTGCCTACACTGTAAAACATTCTGCAACTTTTGCTTATTTTTTTCAGCTACTTTGATGATAATTTCGGCAAACTGATAAGAAAAGCCACAATTACAGACATTCATGCAAATTGCAGCATAATTTCTGAAATATTAAGCTAATTATCGTTTGCTAAAACGTTAGTTTTGTATTTATGTATATACGAGTAAGTAAACTTCCGAGGTTCTTCTTTAGTGCGTCATTTCTTTTTGGAATACTCAACTCTCAAACTTTCATTTCATTACACTTGAATAGAAGCACTCGAAGAAAGGCCAACTGTAATTAAAACATCCGCACTTCACACAAAAAACATTTATTTAGACCAAAATACATAACATAACAAACACTTAAACATTTAATTCACTGCACAGAATACTATATTCAGAAGGTGCACTCCCATAGGACCCTATGGCAACATTTTTAACATGGGATGTCGCATAGACACTAGAGCTCGTGAGTTGGACCAACTGAACTACGATGCGTCTGCCAGATTTGGCGCGTTATCGCTCGCTTGGCGATTTTTTTTTAAACGGGAGGGGAACAAAATGTTGAGGACTGTACTTTTATAATTTTTGAAACTATAGAAAGGATCAGGATTTAAAAATACATTAATCTGCAACATAAATTAGTTTAAGAATATTTAAATAAACATAGTTATATATTTAATTCAAATAATCATAAAAGAGATTAAAAAATAGACACATTGCATTGTCTCACTATAAAACATAATGCACAAAAAATTACAAGCTAACATACTCAAAAGACTGAAATATTATATAATATTTTCAGTCTAAAAAGTATACTAGCGTGTTGATCGTTAATTACTTGATCCTTAATTTATTCTGGGATACTGATAATAGACTTTTTTTAAATATAAAAATATTCATATAGTAAATATCAAATTTACATAAATGCACTATCGAAATTGTGGAACTCAATCATTAATTACCCGAGGGGGGGGGATTTTCCACCATAAGGCACTTAATAAAAATTTTACATAAATATATATACATACTATATCACATTCAACTAAGAAAAAGCTATCCAAATATCAATTATTTCACATTTTATAAAAATACGGAAAATATTTTTTAACTAATTATACTACTACCTCTTAAAATTTAGTCTAATCCGGCAGTAATAACAACACAGCACTAATTTAGTATGATGAACACATGTATACTTATATGAACACGTGTATACTTATGAACACGTGTATACTTATAATGAACACGTATGTAGGATGGTGATAACTAAAATTATTTCAATTTTAATAAATATAAATTACATACCCTGTAACGCAACCAGTTTTCTTTTATCAATCCATTTCTATGAAATGATCTAAACACTTAACAAATAATCCTTTTTCACGTTACTCAAACCACGCTAGTCTGTTGTTCCAAGTTTTCGCCGAGCGAAATAGGGTTATAACATTGAAAATCGGCTTGGACCCAAACCAGACCATCGCCAAGCGCTCGGACCAAACCAGATCATCGCCAAGCGCTCGGACCAAACCAGACCATCGCCAAGAGCGCGCCAACCCTCTGTTTGGTCTATCTCTAATGGCCGCCGCGAAAACGAAACTATCGAGAGTGACAGGTCTGTATAATAGTCTGTGATTCACTGGTTAACTCTTTAAAATATTCACGACGCAGGATGCGCCTTGCTTTCCACCTTCCAATCTATATCTATGCTGCTCTCTCTTCTGTTCTCTCGCTCTGTTGCTCTGGCAACCCATATGCTTGCCGTTTGAGTCTTCTTCGCTGATTTGGCGATGTGAAAAAAAAATAAATTGTTGGAGTCTTACTGAGTATAAATATATATATTATCATAACTATCAGGAACCTTACTCCCCATTTAGGACAGCTGATTCCCCTGCAATTTTCAGTAATATGCTTCCAAATGTTTTACAGTGTAGCGATTAGCACTGCTGAAGAAGACATATTGTCTTGGATTAAGTCCGTAATCTGGTTGGGAGAGTTTATATTTCCGTATTTATTTTTTTTTAAGTAAAACATAAAGGATGGAACAAATGCCAATTCGTATACGAATGAAGACATATTATGTCTTCATAAGAATCATTGTCTATGACTCACAAAGGAAATTTCTCCCCCTTCGACAAGGCAAACTACGTTCTTATCAACCGCCCCGCTGTTGGAAAAAAATTGTGTAATGATCAAAATAAATAAAACTTCTTGAAAATGAAATCAGATCACAGAAAGTACAAACACAAATTTCACGCTAATATTCTCCTTTACAGTTTTCTGTATATTCCAGTGCAATATTATGAAGAAAAACTCATCAATGTATACAAATAAGATTTAACAAAGAGTCTGCGAATAAATTATCTAAAACTATTCACATTTTATAAAAAAAAATTATATTCTAATCTATTAAGTGTAAAAACTAATTTTTTAACACTGGGGCAATCAGCGTATTTTGTTGAAAGACTGAATAATAAACAAGGTCATTAAAACAGCAAATTGGTTTATTAATTTACACGCGGAAGCAATAAATTAGAGGTACATAATAGTTGAGTAAAATTTTTATCACCAGGTCATGTACGCTGTTACTGGCAGCCATAATTACGTGTTTAGATTTTATGAGGCATGCTTGCAATAAATCTTGGTCGTGAAGAACGTTCGAGACTTGATTATAATGGGATCGCTTATGTATGTTCTCGTTTGAAGATGTTTAACAATTTCTCTATTTTGTTCTTATATTCTTTGATGATGATTATAAAAATTATAACAAATTGTTTTAATTTTAGTTTTAATTTCCCACGGTGAAAGTATTGTTTTCTAAAAAGATATTTGATTCCAGTTTTTGACAAATTCATAACATAAAAATGTATAACAAATAACATAAAAAAATCTGACGTGAGGTGAACATGACTTTCCCGACAGGCTCAAATTCATTTCCTCTTTCTTCTTTTATAATTTATTAAATTGAGATTAATTGCACAAAACGACACGGACAATTATTTCAAAAGACACTGAATTTGTAGTTTTATTTCAATTTTCGTTTTCATTTAAAGACTACACGTAATTTCAAAGGCGACGCGCCAAAAACACAAAAAATCTGATGTAGGCAGCACATGACTTTCCTTATATAATGCAATGAATTTACTTCTTTTACAGAAAAAAAAAACATTATTTTTATACTAGTTATTTATTTTCTTTCCAAGATATTGAATTTTCGTCAATGAGTCGTAATTTTTCATGTCGTCATCATCAATGAGTCGTCATTGATTTAGCGTCATTCTTAGCCATTTGGCGAGTTTTTCGTTAATTTAGCAACATTTAAAAAAAGCAATAATTTAGCAACATTTAAAAAAGTCGCTAAATTGGCGACATTCCACCAAATTCGTCTCCAAAATCTCGCCAAGCGTTATGAACAAAGAAATAAATTATTCTTACAGCAGATAAATGATTATTGGCGTTCAAATACAAAATTATTACTCAAAGTATATTTTTCCATGAATGGAACGAGCTAGATCCACGAGAATGATGTCACCAAATTTATCGCATGGTATTGCATATGAAAAGTGAATATTTTTCTCAATAGGAAATATATATATTTTTATTTTATATGACTTTTGATAATTTTTTTTAAAAATGTGCAATATCTCGAGAACGGTTCATGTTTGCGTTCTAAAATTTATGTCAATCGTTTTCTCATGAAAAATTACATAAGAAATGCTTATTTTCGTAACTTTATTAGCGTTTTTGATTTTTTGACGATTTTCTCAAAATTTCACTCGAAAATTTAGGGCGGTTCTGTACATTCGATTGCGTATAAAAACAATAGACTTACAGTGTTTATAGATTGTGATTTTTGTACCGAATTTCGTTCGAATCGGGCCATTCGTTCGTCAGTTATCGTCTCCAAAGTTTCACTGACACACACACACACACACATACTTTCACCCACACACCCACACACCCACACCCACACACATACACACACACACACACACACACACACACACATACACACACACACACACAAACATCACTTCAAAAATATTTGATTCGTGATCAGGGATGCTTGAAACGTGCTCTCCCGTCGAAAACTCGAATTCGAATTCTTGACCCCCTCACAATACTTTCCCTATACATTATGTATATAAGGAAAGTAAAAAGTAAAATATCTTGAGAGCGGTTTGTATTAGAGTTAGGGGGTTTATCTTATTATTTTCGTCGTCCAAAGTCACTTATAAATCAATAATTTAATTGATATATTTGAGCGCACGTAGTCTTTTATTTTAGGTTTGGCATTTTTTCCGGGCCATTTTGCAAAAACGGCTGATACTTTCTTGCCGAATCGCACTAAAATCATCTAATTAGCAGAGTATTCCACAGGTGAATTATCTACAACATTTTGCAAAATTTGGTCAATTAGTTTCTCTACTAGAATGGATACAAAATTATTTGTGGACCATTTTTCAATAAAAGGCATCTTCTTTTTTCTTCAAATCATACCAAAATCTAATCAACAATACGGTAATTCACAAGTAACTTATCTACCAAATTTTGTGAAATTCGGCCAATTAGTCTTTCTGATAAGTGTATATATACATTGCACCGACAGACAGACACACTAATACACACAAAGACGTCAAGGGCGCGGCAGCCCATTGGTTAGCGCGCTGTAGTTGCACTCGGTAGGCCCGGGTTCAATTCCAGCCACTGCCAAAACTGCCGCCGTGTTCATGCGGAGTACGATCACGTTAAACATGTGGGTCCGAAAGTCCTTCCGAGAGGTTGGTGGTTGGGGAAGGAGGGTACGGTCCCTGTGGTTGCCTCCCCCACTGGGTTCCGGTCTAAATTGGGTGGCACTTCCCGACCGTCCAAGAAGTTACCTTACACCTTTCTGGTAGGTCGGACGGTCTGGGTTTCAACAACAACAACACAAAGACGTCACGCTAAAATTATTTGTTTCGGGTTATAGCTTACTTTAAACGTGTAGATCCACAAAAACTTGTGTTGAGAGTTTCGATAAGATCCCTTATGCATTACCATGTATTATCGGGAAAGTAAAAATGCAGCACAGATGTTTCAAGTATGCACTACATCCCCTTTATCAGTGCTAAAAGAAGCAACATCAATGAGTCGAAATGGGCACAAATAGAAGAGACAGATGGGAATATGTACCCAAGTCGTGACCCAGTCAACCAGAGAAACCCAATCAGAAAGCAGAATGAAAAATATTCTAGAAAATCTGAAACAAGTATTGACACACAAGAATGGTTTGGCATTATGATCTCTCTGAAGAGTCCACTTCGATTATAAGAGCTTGCAATTTCGCCCCAATAGCTCAATGGTAGAGCCTCGGCTGGCCAGTTCGAAGATCCAGGGTTCGATTCTCGGTTGGGACAGCAAGGTTCTTTATAATGGCGGCTGAACAAATTAACTCTGTAGGTAAGTGCAAATACGTCAAAGATCAAGACCCCGACTCACATAGTGGGTTTAGAGTAGCTAGTTGCACGGCCGGGAAAGGATACCTCCTGCACTCAGGAGGCACCCAAGGTCTACCATCCCGACAAACGAATATTTTAAGTATAAAATGATAACAATTTATGAAAAATATTGTGGTTAAACAGACATTATATTTGAACCTACAATATATTTGAACTTTTACATTATATTTGAACCTGACAAGCACATCCATTTTTCAAAAATGGGAAAAGGGTTACTGCGAATATAGATAAAAAGATCATTGAAAAAAAAATGAAAGTGAACCTATTACGACTAGCACGGATTCAGCGGACTCTGATATTGAGCACCGATTTCAAATCAAGACGATAACAACCCCGCCGGAAGCTAACCTGAAGGATAAAATAGCATCAGGAGGACAATCTGTGGTAAAAATAGCAGGAGGTGGTCAGTCAGATTGTCAGTAACACACCAATCTGGCATTAGACAGTGGAGAATGCAGCGTCCTCTTCGTTAATAAGAGCTTGCAATTTCGTTCAAGTAGCTCAAGGGGTTAAAAGTCTGCTGGCCAGTTCGGAGATCCAAGGTTCGGTTCCCGGTTGGGGGAAGCAAGGTTCTTTACACCTCTTCCTCAGGTGATGTTGTTGTTGAGATCCAGACCGACCGACCTCCCAGAAAGGTGTAAGGTAACAGTTTGGATGGCCGGGAAGAGCCACCCAATTTAGGCCGTAACCCAGTGGGGGAGGCACCCACAGGGACCGTACCCAACTTCCCCTACCACCAACCTCTCAGAAGGACTCTTCCTCAGG
Source organism: Amaurobius ferox (assembly GCA_951213105.1). NCBI lineage: Eukaryota > Metazoa > Arthropoda > Arachnida > Araneae > Amaurobiidae > Amaurobius > Amaurobius ferox. The sequence continues at coordinate 41,595,324 of OX578144.1, read as the reverse complement.
TGTTGAAGACCCAGACCGTCCGAGGACGTGCGCAACTATTTGGGCGGCCGTTCTTCATCAGCTGTGAAGAACTTTATCATAACAAACGCTAAGATGCACATGCAAGGATATATATCTTAACGTCACTATTTATCAATATTAACAGATAAAAATATAAATAATTTATCCGCATTTGTTCATGAAAACACTCTACATAGACTGGGAATGGAATATGAAAATATTAAATTGAAATCATTTTATACAAAGTAGCCCTTTGATCGCAAAATCACAGCATGAAATGAATTGTGCACATCAAGTCAGAAATGAAATGGCCAATGAAGTTAAATGTCATTAAAATTACTTGAAAGAGCTTAGACACTTCTGTTTAGTTTATTTCAAAGCTTTTTTATTTTATTTTTGTCAGTGCTTTTAATACCGCTAGGAATTTCGAATTTTTATTTAGGTTATGACCTGAAATGAAAATGTAAATTCTCTAGATTGGAAAAAATATTCATTAGTATAATTATCATTTTAGAAGAGACAATCAGAAAAAATAAATAAATTAAAAATTTCAATGAAAAGTTTATTCTTCCCCACGTTAATTTTATTCTTTATTTGATTACTTTTTCTTTCTTTTTTTTTTTTTTGCATTTGATATTTGGGTAAGACATTTTTTTTTTACTTTTCAAATTTATATAATATATTTTTATTCGCGATTATATTTTCTAATACGTGTATCTGCATATAAGATTTATTTATTTTTTTGCTTCTTTTGAAGATAATTTTTTTAAAATACAATTATGATTATACATCTGATGTGGACAGCACATGGATTATGCTCAGATATAAATCCATTTCCGTTTTCTTTCACATTTCATTAAATTGAGTTTAATTGCCCAAAATAGGATTAATAATTGTGCGAAATGATACTGGATTTTCAGTTTTAATTCAATTTTCCTTTTCATTTAGAAACTGGACGTATTTTTCAAAACGAATTGGCGAAAATGCGAAAAATTAAATTATCTTGAGAACGGCTCGTCGCATAAAACAAGCATTTAAATGATGCGTAGTCTCTTATTGCATATGTTGAAAATTTTTGCAGGCCATTTTGCAAAACGGCAGTGAATTTTTTTCCGGAGTGATCTACCAAATTTTGGAAAATTTGGTTAATTAGTTTTTCAGCTACATTGGATACATACGATTTTTTGGTTCATTTTACAAAGAAAGGCATGTTTTTCTTTTAATCGCACAAAATTCTAATCAGTACCAGGGTCCCCCACAAGGGACATATCTACTAAATTGCGTGAAATTTGGTCAGTTTGTTTTCAGCTAGAGTGGACACAGACATTGCACACACACACAGCCGCCACATTAAACATATATTTTCCGGGTTTTAGCGTGCTCAAAACGTATAGAACAGTGGAAAATTCTAGTTGCCAATTAAAGGGAAAATGTTAATAATTTTATGCAAATAATTTCATACAAATAATTTCATGCAAAAAATTTTATGCACATAATTTTATGCAAATGTTAATAATTTTATGCAAATAATTTTATGCAATTTAATGGGAAAATGATAAAAGACTTGCACAGAATATCACCCATAATTATATTAAATTCCACTGAATTTCACTTTTAATCCAATTTTCGTTCTCATTTGGTAACTGGACTTATTTTCAAAGGTGGCGTAGCGAAAGAGCTAGAAAAATAAAATGTCTCCAGTACGGCTAATCCTAGAGTAATGGGGTTGGTTTTAATCGTATCATCGTCAAAAATTACGTGTAAAAAAGCATTTAATTGATATATTTGAGCATACGTAGTCTTTTATTTTAGATCTTAATGACTTTTCGGAAAAGAAGGCAAGTTATTTTATCGCGAATGGCATCAAAATCTAATCAGCACCAGTGTCACCCACAAGGGACTTTTCTACTAAATATGACGGCATTCGGCCAATTAATTTTATAGTTAGTGGATGGCACAGACAAACAGACACACATACAAACGTTACGTTGAAAATGTTTTTTCGTATTCTGGAGGTGTCAAAACGCGTAGATCCGTCAAAAACTGGAGTTGCGATTTTCGGCATGATTCCAGTTACTTTCCCTATACTTTACCATGTATTGCAGTGAAAGTAAAAATATCAGGAAATTAATATTCTTCATTAACATGTTGTTGTTGAGACCCAGACCGTCCGCCCTACCAGATATGTATAAGGTGACCGTTTAGACAGCCTGGAAATGTCACCCAATTTAGACCGGAACTCAGTGGGGGAGGCATCCACAGGGACCGTACCTTCCTTCTCCTACCACCAACCTCGCGGAAGGACTTACGGACCCACAAGTTTAACGTGATCGTACTCCGCATGAACACGGCGGCAGTTGTGGCAGCGGGCAAATAAAGCGCGCAAACCACCGGGATACCGCGTCCGAAATGTGCTAACAGCACACGGTATTCCCAGGTGGTCACCCACTCAAGTACTAACCGCGCCTGATGCTGCTAGACTTCGGTGATCTAACGAGAACCGGTGTTTACTGCACGGTAGGGCCGTTGGCTTCATTAACACGTGCCTTTCAGCAATGGATTGAAAAAAAGCATAGACAATTTAAACTTCCTGCACAATTGAAGTGGTATAGGTGACTCCAAATTTTTTTGCTCATTAATGATAGCTCAATTTATTGAAAGATAATGGCAACAAAAATGACTGTAATGAAAAATTGATTATATTTATGGTTTTATTAGTTACATGCAAATTGTAATTTATTTTTATCTTTGACTGTGGCAATAAATTGCAGAATTTGAGGTGGTGTAAAATATTTAATAAAACAAATTAGCAAAATATGTTGGGAAGTTTTCAAAATAAAAAAATCTGATGTGGGCAGCACATGACTTTCCTTAAATAATGCAGTGAATTTATTAATTTTATAGTTAAAAAATACTATTCTTATAGTTGATACTTATATTCTTTCCAAGATATTGAATTTTCTTCAATTAGTCATCATTTTCATTGATTTAGAGTCATTTTTATCCATTTGGTGAGATTTCCTTAATTTGGCAACATTTAAAAAAGTCACCAAGTTGACGACATTCCACCAAATTTGTCACCGAAATACTACAAAACGTTACGAACGGAGAAATATGTTATTCTTACATCAGGTAAATGACTGTTGGCATCCAAATACAAACGTATTACTCACTATCTTTTCTCGTGAATGCAACGAATTAGAACCACCAGAATGATGTCACCACATTTTTTGCATGATATTACATATGAAAAGTGAACATGCTTCATAACAGTTAATATATTTTTTTAATTTATGGGATTTTTTGATAAATTTATTTCAAAAATGTGCAATATCTCGAGAACAGTTCATGCTAGCGTTCTAAAGTTTATGGTAATGATTTTCTAAGGAAAAATTACATAAGAAATGTCTAATTGCGTAACTTTATTAAAAGTTTTGATTTTTTGATGATTTTTTGAAAATTTCCTTTGAAAATTTAGGGGGGTTCTGAACATTCGAATGTGTTTTAAAACAATAAGCTTCCAGTATTCATGGATTCTGATTATTGTGCCAAATTTCATTCGAATCGCTCCATTCGGTCGTGAGATATCGTCTCCAAAGTTTCCCATACACACACACACACACACACACACACACACACACACATACAGACATCATCTCAAAAATGTTCGATTCGTAATCATTGATGCTTGAAACGTGCTCTCCCGTCCAAAACTCGAATTCGAATTTTCGATCCCGTCACAATACTTTCCTAATACATTATATATATAAGGAAGGTAATTACACTCATGATATATGAAGGGATCACGGGAATCAACTTAAATATAGCATCCATTTTATTTCCGCTGCGTAAAGATCGTGATGTTTGAAGAATGTTTAAATTTATATTTATTGTTGCATCCGTCATAAAACTTTGTTTTTGAGGATTATTACTTTCCTCTTATATACATAATGTATAAGGAAAGTATTATGACGTGGTCGAAAATTCGAATTCGAGTTTTCGACGGGAGAGCACGTTTCAAGCATCCCTGATCACGAATCAAACATTTTTGAGGTGATCTGTGTGTGTGTGTGAAAGTATGTGTATGTATCAGTGAGTCTGTGGAGACGATATCTCACGAACAAATAGAGCGATTCGAATGAAATTTGGTACAAAAATCACAATCCGTGAATACTGAAAACTTATTGTTTTCAAACGTAATCGAATGTTCAGAATCCCCCAAATTTTCGAGTGAAATATTGAAAAAATCATCAAAAATTCAAAACCGTTAATAAAGTTAGGCAAATAGACATTTCTTATATAATTTTTCCTTAGAAAACGATTGACATAAACTTTAGAACGCTAGCATGAACCGTTCTCGAGATATTGAATATTTAAAAAATGAATTTATCAATAAAATCCCTTAATTGAAAAAATGTTAACTGTTGAGAAACATGTTCACTTTTCATATGTAATATCATGCCATAAATTGGGTGACATAATTCTCGTCGATATAGCTCGTTCCATTCACTGAAAATATACTTTGAGTAATACGTGGAATAACATTAGGAATGACAAATTTTAAGTCATTTGGGTGAAGCGTTTCTGAGTTGTGAGTATGTAAAGTTTTGAGCTCCTAATGTGAAATTAGTTTCCAAGACCTCCATTTATACATTCTGTAATAATTATCTGCTCATGCTGATTATTTGTATAACGTTACTACTAAACAACCCAAACACATTTACATGATTTTTTTTTTGGAAATAATTGTTACTTTGAAATATTAATTTTGAAATCAATAATCGAAAAAATATGAATACAAACCTGGGAATGTATTGATAAAAATCAATTCACAAAGACGTTTTATATGTTTATGTAAAATTACAGGTGTTTGCTCCCTCTAGTTCTTTCGAAATGTTTAAATATTCAGCATCACGATGATTTTAGGGGTCGTATATTAGTTTAAAAAAATGACTAATTTGAAAAAGTTATATTAATTGTAAGTTAATCTTTATGTAAGAAAACGAGCATTTATTTTTACCCAGTTTTAATGAAAACTTTGTATAAACAGTGTTGTAGAGATGCAACCTAATCAACTCAATTCTGCTACTGTATTGAAGGGTGAAAACTTGTACTGTTTTAAATGGGATCTACTTATGTTACTGTCGATCAATAAATAGTTCCGGAGCTACTGCGAATTGAAGTCACCTACAAAATGTGATAATTTATAATAAAAATATTTATATAAAACAATAACAAATTATAAAATTATGTGATACTAAACACCATAACACGTAGATTTACATCAAAAGACGAATTTGCATAATTGCAGTTTAGTATGATATTTATTACAACAACCTAAAAACCTCTTATTCAAAGGTAAAATGATTCCATAATTTTATTCTCAATTTATTTTCGCTTATTTAACTGTATTACAAAGCAAATATTTGTTAGTGTCATAAATTGTTTTTGAAACAGCATTATATATAAAATAAAATTTGAAAATAAACATTTCATTCTTCTTTATTTCTTTCTTTTATTGACCCTGGCACGAATTTCCCATTAGTTTTTAGCAACGTACCCAGCACGGCTTTTTACCCTTAATAATCGTGTCATATTTAAAGCTCACATAATATTACCCATTACAGGCCCACTGCCTTAGTACCACACACACCTACACACACACAAGCCAACACCACATCCAGCCATGAAAATGCTCACCCTCTCATGCAGGAGTCGAACTTGCGACCATTTGGCAGTGAAGTAAGCCATAATGCTGAATGTCAAGAGGGTAGTTCAATAATTTACAACAGTGCTGTAGTCAATCAACAAAACTTCGCCCTTCAAATGGCGGTTTTCAATATGGAACTGATCCCCGAAAATTGCACATTCCGGAATATTGAATTTCTTCGGATATAAAGATAGAAACGCCATGAAATTTGAATTTGGACTAATTTGTGGGTCTAGAACTTGTGGTTGTCAAAAATGGGTGTTTCCTTTGAAAATTTCGAAGTTTTTGCGCGTTTGGATATGAAGGCGGCCCCTTATGCAAATTTTACGCATATTAATTTGTAGAGGCTATTATTCCTAATCATATGGTATCTTTCAATTTTCTCTACGATGAACGATTCCCGATTATTAAAGAGTGGGGCGGGTTTTCTCCACAGCTGTACATAGTATAATGTACAAGGAAAATGTTGTGACGGGGTTGAAAATTCGAGTTTTTGATTGGAGAACACTTTTGAAGCATCCTTGAACACGAATCAAACACTGTTGAGATAGCTGTGTATGTATGTGTGTGTGTGTGTGTGTGTGTGTGTGTGTGTGTGTGTGTGAGTGTGTAGAGACGATATTTCAGGAACGAATGTAGCAATTCAAACAAAATGTGTTACAAAATTTACAATCCGGGAATACTAGAAGCCTATTGGTTTTAATCGCAATCGAATGTTCAGAAACCCCCGCCCCCTAAATTTTCGACTGAGTATTTAAAAAAATAAAAACTTCGAAACCTTTAACAAAGTGAGGTGAATAGTCATTTCTTATGTAATATTTCATTCGAAAACGATTGATTCAAACTTTAGAGCGCTAGCATGAACATTTGCGAAATATTGCATATTTTTAAATGTACCAACACATTACATAAAAATATATATATATATATTGTGAAATATTTTCACTTTTGATATGTAATATATTTGGTGACATCATTCCCGTGGATGTAGTTCGTTCCTTTCATGAGAAAAGTTACTTTGGGTAATAATTTTGTATTTGGAAGCCAATAATCATTTATCTGCTACAAGAATAATATATTTCTCCGCCCGTAACGCTTGACGAGATTTCGGCGACGAATTTGGCGGAATGTTGGCAGCTTAGCTACCAACAACTAGCCAAATTAACTAAATTGTCACCAAATTGATAAAAATGACGTTAAATCAATGAAAATTACGACTAACTGGTGAAAGTTCAATATCTTAGAAAGAACGTAAGAGTAGACTATAAGAATAACCTATTTTTCCGCCCATAAAGCTTGAGGAGAAATTTAGCGGGTCGCCGCCACCTTTGCGACTAGTTTAAATGTTGCCAAAGTGTAAAAATATCGCCAAATTGACAAAAATTACGTCATATGGGACGTAATGTTTCACACATTCTGATTTTCGTGATATGACGGGTATACCTTCTAGTATATAAAAAATGCTCTTCTCTCCGTTTCTCTGTAACACTTGATGATGCATTTTGCGAACTTGGCGAATAATTTAGCAAAGTATCGTCTCCTTGGCAATATTTCGCTCCAGTTTGACAAAAAATATCGTCACAGTTGCAAGAATGACGACGCTAAATTAATAAAAATGACGCCTAATTGATGAATTAATTATTAAAACACTTTAATATATGGACTCTATAGCTTATTGAGGATGCTATCAATACTGATAATTGTTTATTTAGAGTTGCACGAAATATAAGTTAATTGGGTACTCTTCATTAGTTTTACATGTTGTCATCCGGAAAATTGCCAAATATGCAATTCAACGATAAATGTTATAACATTATTACTTTCCTTATATACAATAATGTATAAGGAAAGTATTGTGACTGGGTCGAAAATTCGAATTCGAGTTTTCGAAGGGAGAGCACGTTTCAAGCATCCCTGATCACGAATTGAACATTTCCGAGGTGTGTGTGTGTGTGTGTGTATGAAAGTGTGTGTGTATGTGTGTGTGTGAAAGTGTGTATGTGTGTGTGTGAAAGTGTGTATGCGTGTGTGTGAAAGTGTGTGTGTATGTGTGTGTGTGTGAAAGTGTGTATGTGTGTGTGTGTGAAAGTGTGTGTGTGTGTGTGTATGTGTGTGTGTGTGAAAGTGCGTATGTGTGTGTGTCAGTGAGTCTGTGGAGCCGATAAATGACGAACGAATGGACCGATTCGAACGAAATTTGGTACACAAATCATAATCCGTGAATACTGGATGCCTATTGTTTTTGTACGCAATCGAATGTCCGGAATTTTCCTAAATTTTTGGAGTGAAATTTTGAAAAAATCATTAAAATCTCAAAACCATTAATAAAGTTACACAAATAGACATTTTTGATGTAATATTTCATTAGAAAACGATTGGCATAAATTGTAGAATAGACGCTAGCATGAACCGTGCTCGAGATATTGCACATTTTTCAAATATATTTTTTAAAAAATTCCATAAATTGAAAAAAAAAATAATTATTGAGAAACATGTTCACTTTTCATATGTAATACCATGCGATAAGTTGCGTGACATCATTCTCATGGATCTAGCTCGTTCCATTCATGAGAAGAGATTCCTTGAGGGATATTTTTATATTTGAACGCCAATAGTAATTTATCTAAGAAATAACTTATTTCCCCGTCAATAACGCTCGGTGAGATTTTGGCGACGAATTTGGCGGAATGTCGCCAATTTGGCGACTTTTTAAATGTTGCCAAATTAATGAAAATATCGCCAAATGGATAAAAATGACGCTAAATCAATAAAAATGACGACTAACGACAATTCAATATCTTGAAAAGGATATATGTATCTACTATATGAATAACCTATTTTGTTGTTACTGTAAAAGTAGTAAATTAATTGCATTATATAAGGAAAGTCATGTGCTGCCCACATTAGATTTTTAAAAATGAAGAAAATAAACTTGCTTAATTGATGATTGATTTTAACTGTAACGAAGTTTATCTTAAAGCATTTATGTTTAAGTTCTTTCGAACATAATATATTGTGAATTATTTTATAAAATCTCCCGAAACTAGCAAAAAAGGAAAAGTTGTAAAATAATAATGTAGATTTTCTTCAACTGAAAGTATATCTTTGCTTTAGCGAGTGAAATAAAAATGTTGCTGCTTATATTACGAAAAAAAAATACGGCCATTTTAATCAATTTCCTAATAAAAACACTGAAAGAAAAAATGAAGGAAATTCCATAGTTCAGAGATTAAATATTTCTGAGATATCTTTACTTTCTCTACCGTACATGATAATGTATAGGGAAAGTATAGCAAGTTAAAATCCTAACTTGAGTTTTTAACGGATCTACACCTTTTGGAATCTTTAGAAAACGAAAATATATTATTAGGGTGACGCTCATGAGTGTTAGAGTGTGTGTGAGCAATGTGTGTGTCTACTCTAACGTAAAAACTAAATGACCAAATTGCATAAAAAATGACAGGTATGTTACTTATGTGTAACTCTGGTGCTGATTAGATTTTGGTGCGATTTGGAAAAAAGGAACCTATATTCCTCTATCCACTCTAGATAAAAATCGAATTCACCAAAATTCATAAAATTTGACAGGTAAGTCACTTGCGAGTTTCTTTGATGTTGATTAGATTTTGGTATGATTGGGGACAACTGAAACTGTCTTTCGATGCGACATGGTCCGCAAAACTCGTCAAAATCTAACAAAAGTCTAGGTTCGTTCAAATGTATGAATTACATGCTTGTATCATACGTTATTTTTGTAAATGAAAATAATAGGAACGACCCCATTTCAGTAGATCTATCCGTTCTTGAGATATTTTAGTTATTTTTTCCTTTTTTGCTGCGTCGCTTTTGAAACTACGTCTCGTTCCCAAATGAATACGAAAATTGAATTAACTGCATTTAATGAATGATTAAAGAAAAGAGATAAATTAAATTTGAGTCGGTATGCAAGGAAAGTCATGCGCTGTCCACATTAGATTGTTTTATCTATTCGTTATTTAAATTGAGCTTTATTAATATATATTATCTTGCGAGCAATGGCAATAAAACATTAAAAAAATATATCACTTAAAATAATAAACGTTTATGTATATGTATATAATTGTTTTATTTTTCTGTAAATGCTCATATAAACAAAAAATCTGATATGGGCAGCATATGACTTTCCTTATATAATGCAATGAATTTACTACTTTTACAGTTAAAAAAATGTTATTCTTATAGTGGATACTTATATTCTTTCCAAGATATTGAATTTTCGTCAATGAGTTGTCATTTCATTGATTTAGCGTCATTTTTATCCATTTGGCGAGTTTTTCGTTAATTTGGCAACATTTCAAAAAGTCGCCAAGTTGGCGACATTCCGCCAAATTCGTCGCCAAAATCTCGCCAAGCGTTGTGGACGAAGAAATACGTTATTCTTACAGCAGACAAATGATTATTGGCGTTGAAATACAAAAGTATTACTCAAAGTATCTTCTTTCATGAATGGAACGAGCTAGATCCACGAGAATGATGTCACCCAATTTATCGCATGGTATTACATATGAAAAGTGAACATGTTTCTCAATAGGAAATACTTGTTTTTTATTTTATATAATTTTTTGATAATTTTTTTGGAAAAGGTGCAATATCTCGAGAATGGTTCATGTTAGCGTTCTAAAATTTATGTCATTCGTTTTGTAATTAAAAATTACATACGAAATGTCTACTAGTGTAACTTTGTAAGAGGTTTTGATTTTTTGACGATTTTTTCAAAATTTAACTCGAAAATTTAGGGGGATTCTGAACATTCGATTGCGTATAAAAACAATAGGCTTCCAGTGTTTACGGATTGTAATTTTTGTACCAAATTTCGTTCGAATTGGTCCATTCGTTCGTCAGTTATCGTCCCCACAGACTCACTGACACACACTTAGACATCACTTCAAAAATGTTCGATTCGCGACTAGGGATGCTTGAAACGTGCTCTCTCGTCAAAAACTCGAATTCGAATTATAGACCCCGTCACAATACTTTCCTTATACATTATTGTATATAAGGAAATTAATAGATAAATTTTACTTAATTTGAAAAATGGAAGTATTTAACTGAATTAACTGTTTTTTTTTTTTGTGAGTTAAAATACGTACACATTCCAGGAGCATTCTAAATCATAATATTTTCAGAAAAACTGTATTAAAATATGTAAATGAAATCCACCTTCAAAGAAACATAAAAACCTATGTTCTCGCTATTCAATACTATCACAGGGAAATTTTTTAAGTATTCATTACATATACTTAGCTACATTAATTTTTTATTCTTATTATGTAACCCCTATAAATGAAATAAAAATAATATGTTGAATAAACACATTTTCTGTGAGTTCGCTGTTAAGTAACGTAACTTTTATCAAATGGATTTCCGGAAATTAATCGTCTGCGTAAAAGATTTTCTGTGGAAATTTAATTTTTTCATATTTTTCTAATATCCCTCCTACTTGTAATTAGAATGCAATTTGAAATCTACACATTCTAGCAAATCGTTGAGTTAGGAAATATGTCAATCCGGATTGAACTTTTTTATCCTACTTGCAGAAAGCGGTCGAACTCAATCTTGCCCTATTCGACGTATTCAATCCTCGATCCTGATCTTCTTGCTCACTCATGATCCAACCCCCTGGTGCGGATAAAAGTAAAGGTAATTAATTTGTGTTCCATAAATATGCTTTTTATGTTAAATTATGATATTCTATATATATAATGAACTCTCAAAATTAAAAAAAAGAGAATAAGAGTAAAGAAAATAAGTATAGAGCAATTCCAATTGATTCAAAAACTTAGTTTAAGCTTCCTTCTATCTAAAAGCATTCCAGATATTTCTTACACTTTTCAACTTCAATAGAAATAAAACGCTGCTCTCAATTAGGAACAGACATTGTAAGCGCCTTACAGAAAAACTTTTCATTTAGTGTGCATTCAGTTTTGAAATTGGAAACGCCTACACTATAAAACGTAAATGTGTTTTCTTGTTCAAATACATTGACTGGAATTTTTTTTGAACAAGTACTTTTATGTCTTCTACATTTATTGAGATTCAATAAACATTATATAGGAAATAAACTAATGAAGTTTCAAAATCATTTTTATCATCTGATGCATATTTTTAATGTTTTATTTTAAGAAATTTTACGTATTTCAGTATTTAAATATTTATTTTATAAAAATAATATTAAATATATAAAATTTTATTATTCAGCGAGCTTATTTCCAAATATTTTGGGAAACTAATATTCTATTTAAAATGATCTGATGTGGGCAACACAAGACTTACCTTATATAATGCAGTGAATTTACTACTTTTACAGTACAAAAATAGGTTTTTCTTATAGTAGATACTTATATTCTTTCTAAGATATTGAATTTTTGTAAATTAGTCGTAATTTTCATTGATTTTGCGCCAATTTCATTCATTTGGCGAGATTTTCGTTAATTTGGCAACATTTCTAAAAGTCGCCAAGTTGGCGACATTCCTCCAAATTCGTCGCCAAAATCTCGAAAAGAGTTATGAATGAAGAAATAAGTTATTCTTACAGCAGACAAATGACTATTGCCGTCCAAATACAAAAGTATTACTCAAAGTATTTTTTCCATGAATGGAACGAGCTAGATCCACGAGAATGATGTCACCCAATTTACCGTATGGTATTGCATATGAAAAGTGAACACGTTTCTCAATAGGAAATATTTTTTTTAATTTTATATGACATTTTGATAATTTTTTTGAAAAATGTGCAGTCGCGAGAACGGTTTTTGCTAGCGTTCTAAAATTTATGCCAACCGTTTTCTAATAAAAAATTACATACGAAATGTCGATTTGCGAAACTGTATTAATGGTTTTGATTTTCCGACAATTTTTTCAAAATTTTACTCGAAAATTTAGGGAGGTTCTGAACATTCGATTGCGTATAAAAACAATAGGTTTCCAGTGTTCACGGATTGGGATTTTTGTACCAAATTTGGTTCGAATCGGTCCATTCGTTCGTGAGTTATCGTCTCCACAGTCTCACTGACACACACACACACACACAGACATCACTTCAAAAATGTTTGATTCGTGATCAGGGATATTTGAAACTTGCTCTCCCGTCGAAAACTCGAATTTGAATTTTCGACCCCGTCACAATACTTTCCTTATACATTATGTATATAAGGAAAGTAATATAATGTTTCCAGAAATTTAACTTTTCCTAAAAATGAAAATATTTCGACAATGCAAATTAAAACTTTCATACGACCGGAATCCACAGAAGATTCTTAACAACAATATATTTTTATTGATGTTACTAGTCTAATTAAAAACACACAGTTTCATGCAAATTGCTCGATTCTTTCGAAACTTATATTTATAACATCATAAAAACGGCTGGTGTTATTAGCTAAATTTGATTCAATCCATTTTTACTTTCCTTATATACATAATGTATAAGGAAAGTATTGTGACGGGGTCGAAAATTCGAATTCGAGTTTTCGACGGGAGAGCACGGTTCAAGCATCCCTGATCACGAATCAAACATTTTTGAAGTGATGTCTGTGTGTTTGTGTGTCAGTGAGTCTGTGGAGACGATAACTGACGAACGAATGCACCGATTCGAACAAAATTTGGTACAAAAATCACAATGCGCAAACACTGGAAGCCTATTGTTTTTATACGCAATCGAATGTCCAGAACTCCCCTAAATATTCGAATACAATTTTGAAAAAATCGTTAAAAAATCAAATCCGCTAATAAAGATACACAAATAGACATTTCTTATGTAATTTTTTATTAGAAAACGATTAGCATAAATTTTATATCGCTAACATGAACCGTTCTCGAGATATTGCACATTTTTAAAAAAATTATCAAAAAGTTATATGAAATAAAAATAAAAATATTTCCTATTGAGAAACATGTTCACTTTTCATACGTAATAAATTTGGGGTGCGATAAATTTGGGACATCATTCTAGGGGATCTATCTCGTTCCATTCATGAAAAAAGATACCTTGAGTAATACTTTTGTATTTGGACGGCAATAGTCATTTATCTGCTGTAAAAATAACTTATTTCTCCGTCCATAATGTTTGGCGATATTTTGGCGACCAATTTGGCGGAATGTTGCCAACTTGGCGACATTTTCAATTGTTGCCAAATTAACCAAAATCTCGCCAAATTGATAGAAATGACGCTAAACCAATAAAAATGACGACTAATTGAAGATAATTCAATATCATGGAAAGAATATACGTATCTACTATAAGAATAAAGTTTTTTTAGCTGTAAAAGTAGTTAATTCATTTCATTATATAAGGAAAGTCATGTGTTGCCCACATCAGATTTTTTGTTATACTACCCTTAATTGTAGCCATTTGTTTGGTAATCAATATTGCATTCAAATTTCCATTATTTTCTTTATAATCAGTTCAGAAACCTACAATATCGGGATAACGGCGCATCGTACCATATAAGAATATTTATTTTAAATAAAAGTATAATATACACAAGAAAGATCAATCATGCATAAAGCATTGATTATGAAACACTTTCCAATTTCAATGCAATTTTATATAATCATCTCTAAAATGCGATACATACCTCCGTAATATTTTTAAAATTGTCACAATACTACAATTTATTATATTTGAAAACTTAAAACTTCATCGAAAAAAATGAACTTCATTCAAATGACTGCATTGAAATATAAATTGTCTGGTTTAAACACCTATTAAATGCGATACATTCTTTGGTAATATTTAAGAATTATTATAATACTGGAATAATTTATTATATTTTAAAACTTCATCGACAAAAAATGAATGTTATTCAAATGACGCCATCGAAATATAAATCGCCTGTCTATAAAAGCAGCATTTCATTCATAAATGTTTTTCCATTCCTTTCATTCATCACAATATAATATTAATTTATTTTATATAAAAACTTAAAACCATGGAGGTACAAGTAATTTAACCTTAAAACTTTATCGGAAAAATTGTCTGTAAAACCAATGAATTTTTTATTCATATCAGCTATATTACAGACTCCATGAGCTAAATTATTTTGCGTTAAAAATGCAGCAATTCTTATACAACTCATTCTACATGTTTTGGTGTTTACGTTCTCCATAAGTGAAAATTAGGCTTCGTTGTAGACATAGTCAAGGTTTGATGATCATTTAAACACAAATGTATTGTAATTGCGTTGTTTCAGTATGTAGACGCACAGAATTTAAGCAAAAGTAAAGCGGTTTTCGGACGGATACAACACTAAATATGAATTAAAAAGAACTTTAAAAATCACGATTTTGACACAAGACGGATGTCATATTTTATTTTGAAGTTGGTCACGTGATCTCTTCATATAAAGGGTGTAATTATTATTTTAATTTTTATTTTAAAACGTACTGAATATATTTTGCTGAATTTTTTTTGTATATTTTATGGGTTAATTTGAATATTTACTAAAACGTTCGAAGCAATTTGTGAATTTTAAATTCGCTTAAAAATGTTTGAAAAATTAGGTCCCATGGCGTTCAATATATTTCATTTTTTCAACCCGGATTCAATCCAAAACTAATTGGGTGATATTATTCATTTATATTCCCATAGGTCCCCCAGACCGTCTGGACAGCATACTAAAATTTCATTCTGATAAAGTCATTTTTACGGCAGTTATCGTGCTAACGGACAGACAGATAGACAGGCAGACATAATGAACAAAGTCATAAACACATTTGATCTATGTTGTAAAGTGTTAAAATGAGTAAATGTTTATATAAATTAACATAATTATATTTTCTCATGTTTTGTCTTATTTCCGAAAAAAATCCTTTGAAAAATGGAAGATAAATTTCTATAATTTGCCAGGGAAAATTGAAGAACGTACAAAGGTAAATAGTGGTTAATATTTTTAATATAAATATATTTAGAATGGTTAACTACTGACATACCTGTATTTAAGTCATATTTAACATGGCGAAAATTATTAGCATACAACTATCTTTCTTAATCGTTTTAACATACTCCAGTGCAAACATCTGCTGTTTCATAATAAAAACTATATTTATTGAATTTGTAACTGTTTATAATAAAATAATAATCTGCTGTTTTACAATAAAAACTATGTTTATTGAAGTTATAAATCTTTATAATAAAATAATAATCTGATGTTTCATAATAAAACTATGTTTATTGAATTTGCATCTGTTAATAATAAAATAATAATCTGCTGTTTCATAATAAAAACTATGTTTATTGAATAAATAAAATTGGCATCATGTCTGATTTCAACCAGCAGAAAGAATAGGATCACAACTATAATAGAAGGTCTTTATTTCACTTTTTTTAGACGTACAAAACTTTAAAAGACCATAGCGCTTTCGAGCGTAAATACGCTCTTCATCAGTGGCTACATGGAAATAGGAATGATCTTTCATATATAGACCAGAAAAGGTGACAAATTTTGCATAAATACAATTATCAATAAACTTGGGTTTATCTAAGGAGAATCCAAAAATGCAAATTATTTTGCACAGATTCATAAAATCGAGCATAAATCACTAAAAGAACAGTAAAAATTTACAATTTTATTACAGAATTTTCAAATTCAAAAAAATTTTAAAAATGGGAAAATCAGATCCAATCCCCGAGAGGATGACATTAAAGATAACTATAAAGAGATGGCAGAGGCGGTTTTGCAGGAGCTCGAGAATGAAATTTTGCCTTTTTTGCCCATCCCCCCCCCCTCTTTGGTGCCGTTTTTCTTTTGATGATGTTTTTATTATTTGGGATGGTGATTTAAATGATCTCCTTCCTCTTTTATCCAAGGTAAATGATTTTTACCCTTCGATTAATTTTGCCGTTGAGCACGAAATTAATTGTTCCTTGCCTTTTCTTGTTGTTCTGGTTACCCGTTCTGCTGTTGTTTTTCACACTTCTGTTTACAATAAACCGTCTTTTACTAATTCGTGTATTCCTGATAATTCTTACCATCCTATTTCCTCTAAAAAACTTCTTTTAACTCTTACTTTAATCGTGCTTTTAACTTGCGTTCTTCTTTTTCTTCTTTAAGTGACGAAATTGATTTTATTTTCAAACTTGGCTATGAGGCTGCCTATTCCTTTGAATTTATACATACGGTTTTTTCCCATGTTCGCCGTAAATTTTCTCAAATTGATACTAAACTTATTCCTTTAAAAGATCGTTTGAATCATATATCTAGTTTCCCGTACCATCCTAGGATTTTCCGTCCCTTTATTCAGTTCTGCTCTGAATTTAGTTTCAGGCATGCTCACTCTAATGTTTCTTCTTTATTTAACCGGATTCGGTCTGATAAGCTGGGTGATAAGGATGACTTTTAAAGCTTTGCTGGGGTGTATGGGGTTCCACTGTTGTCCATCGATGGTAATTTTAAATTTGATATTGGCAGTACAAAACGTACTATTGGTATCCGTTTGGCAGAACATGCTAGGGATGTCAAAGGTGGTAAACTTTCAACGGCCCTTGCTCATTTTGTTGTTAAAGAAAATTTCCAGCCCATTTTTGAAAGAACTTTCCTTCTTATGCGTTGTAATAACCCTCGTAATATTCTCCTTTTTGAGTCCCTCTTTATTTATGTTTACCGCGAATCGATTTGTAATTTTGATCCCGTTCAGATTTTAAGTTATGCTTGGCGACTCATTCTCGACTACATGCAATTCAAGTCTCTTCATAGTTATCTTTGACGTCATCCTCTAGGATATTGGACCTGATTGCCCCCATTTTTTAATTTTTACTGTTCTTTTCGTGATTTATGCTCGAATTTTTGAATCTGTGCAAAATGTTTTGTATTTTTGGATTCTCCTTAGATAAATGTAAGTTTATTGATAATTGTATTTATGCAAATTTGTCACCTTTTCTGGTCTATATATGAACGATCATTCCTATTTCCATGTAGCCACTGGTGAAGAGCGTATTTACGCTCGAAAGCGCTATGGCCTTTTAAAGTTTTGTACGTCTTAAAGGAGTGAAATAATGACCTTCTATTATAGTTGTGATCTTATTGTTTGTGCTATGTTTATTGAATTTGTAACTGTTTGTAATAAAATAATAATCTGCTGTTTCATAATAAAAACTATGTTTATTGAATTTGTAACTGTTTATAATAAAATAATGTGTATGTCTGTGTTCCACAATTTTCTTAATTCGAATTAGTTTAAAAGTTATGAAGTTAGTTGACAGTCGCCCGAAATTTTGTATTTTTTAACACTTTACAACGTAGTTGAAAAGTGTTTATGACTTTGTTCATTCTGTCTGTATGTCTGTCTGTCTGTCTGTATGTCTATTAACACGATAACTGTCGTAAAAATTACTTTATCAGAATGAAATTTTACTATGTTTTTAGACTGTTTCTGGGACCTATGAGAATATAAATGAATGATATCACTTTGTTTTGGCCTGAACCCGGGTTGACAAAATGAAATACATTGAGCCCTATGGGGCCTAATTTTTCAAACATTTTTTAAGCGGATTTAAATTTCACAAAGTGCTTCGAAAATTTTAGGTAATATTCAAATTGTTCCATAAAATATATAAATAAAAATCAGCGAAATATATTCAGTAGTTTTTTAAATAAAAATTAAAATATTAATTGCACCTCTTATATGAAGCGATCACGTGACCATGACATGAAGAGATCACGTGACACACTTTTAGAAACATATAAATTCTAAAATAAATTCACAAATTTAAAGAAATGAAGTAATTTAGTTTTGATATTTCTTTTAAATCACTGAATTATAGTTTTAAAATCAACAAACACTCAAAATGTGGCAATCAAAGGCATGGCGGATGTTTAATGAACAAACTTACAAATACAATTCAAGTATCAAAATGCATTTGAACCATTTTTCCAACTATCTAATATAATGTATAACGCTTTGTAATACGCATTTAAGAATTTTAGAATTGCAGTCATTGTCATTTGTAATTGTAGATTCCTAAATGCCTGCGAAAACCGAAAACCAATTAAAATTATTTTACGATCCTGATCCTGACAAGCTTATGACAGAAACTGATTTGAACCGATTTCCTTTTGCAATTCTCTAGACGGCGGATCGTATAATATTTGGTTATATATTTTGACAGAGACTTAAGATAAATATTTAATTTGAAATGTGTGTTTTATATCCGAGAGTATTGAACAATTAATCTATGTTAATCAGGAATTTTGATTCCTATGTTTCATTAGACAATGTGAGAATACTGTTTGTAACAATATGAATACTGTTTGTAACAATATTCACTAATAGTGCGAAATTTTATACGAAATATTAAATCGATACATAATTTCAAATTATACACGAAATATTAATAGTTATCTAGTCAAACAATAGTTATCTAGTCTAGTGGAAATACTAATCAAATTGCCCTTTTTTATTTTAAAATATTATCAATTCACTATATTACATAGATATAACTAAATAAAGATCTTAAACCGAAATTTTTTACTAGACATTTCTTACAAGATCTATATCTCACTTATCTAGTCAAACAATAGTTATCTAGTCTAGTGGAAATACTAATCAAATTGCCCTTTTTTATTTTAAAATATTATCAATTCACTATATTACATAGATATAACTAAATAAAGATCTTAAACCGAAATTTTTTACTAGACATTTCTTACAAGTATAACATTTAAATAAGAATAACTATGGGAATTTATATTCTATTCAAGATAAAAATTATATTTTATACTTTTAAATACATGCCATTAATTTTTAAATGTGCAGTTTGGACAAACTATATAGGCAATGTAGCGCATTGCAAATGTCACCTTGTCGGCGTTCTTAGCATATTTTCAAGTGATCAAAGTTCAAACTTGTTTGGATAATGCTATAAAACTCTATTCAGGAAAAATATTTTAATAGTTATCTAGCACCTAGGTATTTGTCATAGGGTGGCGGCATGTTTTTGTTTCATTTTCACGAATGCTGCTTGTTCCACTCAGACCGTTCGACCTACAACAATGATAAAATAGAAAATGCATTTGCAACGAATTTTAAATAAAAAAATCTGATGTGGGCAACACATGACTTTCCTTATATAACGTAATGAATTTACCACTTTTACAGTAAAATAAATAGGTTTTTCTTATAGTAGATACTAATATTCTTTCCAAGATATTGAATTTTCGACAATTAGTCGTCATTTCATCGATTTAGCGTCATTTTTATCCATTTGGCGAGATTTTCGTTAATTTGTCAACATTTCAAAAAGTCGCCAAGTTGGCGACATTCCGCCAAAATTCGTCGCCAAAATCTCGCCAAGCATAATGGACAAAGAAATAAGTTATTCTTACAGCAGATAAATGAATATTGGCGTTAAAATACAAAAGTATAACTCAAAGTATCTTTTTTCATGAATGGAACGAGCTAGATCTACGAGAATGATGTCATCCAATATATCGCATGGTATTACTGAAAAGTGAACATGTCTCTCTAGAGGAAATATTTTTTTTTGATTTTATATGAATTTCTGATAATTTTTGTGAAAAATGTGCAATATCTCGAGAACGGTTCATGTTAGCGTTCTAAAATTTATGTCAATCGTTTTCTAATGAAAAATTACATAAGAAATGTCTATATGCGTAACTTTATTAGTGGTTTTGATTTTTTGACTATTTTTTCCAAATTTCATTTGAAAATTTAGGGGTGTTCTTAACATTCGATTGTGTATAAAAACAATAGGCTTCCAGAGTTTACGGATTGTGATTTTTGTACCAAATTTGGATCGAATCGGTCCATTCGTTTGTCAGTTATCGTCTTCACAGACTCTCACACACACACACACATACTTTCACCCTCACACACACACAGACATCACTTCAAAAATGTTTGATTCGTGATCAGGGATGCTTGAAACGTGCTCGTCGAAAACTCGATTTCGAATTTTCGACCACGTCACAAAACTTTCCTTATACATTATGTATATAAGGAAAGTAATAGGATTTTCTTATAGTAGATACTAATATTCTTTCCAAGATATTGAATTTTCGACAATTAGTCGTCATTTTCATTGATTTAGCATCATTTTTATCCATTTGGCGAGATTTTCATTAATTTGACAGCATTTCAAAAAAGTCGCCAAGTTGGCGACATTCCGCCAAATTCGTCGCCAAAATCTCGCCAAGCGTTATGCACTAAGAAAAAAGTTATTCTTACAGCAGATAAATAACTATTGGCGTTCTAATACAAAAGTATTATTCAAAGTATATTTTTTCATGAATGGAACGAGCTAGATCTACGAGAATGATGTCACTCAATTTATCGCATGGTATTACATATGAAAAGTGAACAAGTTTCTCAATAGGAATTTTTTTTTTATGTGACTTTTTCATAATTTTTTTGAAAAATGTACAATATCTCGAGAACGGTTCATATTAGCGTTCTAAAATTTATGCCAATCGTTTTCTAATGAAAAATTACATAAGAAATGTCTATTTGCGTAACTTTATTAGCGGTTTTGATTTTTTAACGATTTTTGCAAAATTTTATTCGAAAATTTAGGGGGGTTCTGAACATTCGATCACGTATAAAAACAATAGGCTTCCAGTGTTTACGGATTGTGATTTTTGTACCAAATTTGGTTCGAATCGGTTAATTCGTTCGTCAGTTATCGTCTCCACAGACTCACTGACACACACACACACACACACACACACACACACACATACTTTCACACACACACACACACACATACACACACACAGACATCACTTCAAAAATGTTTGATTCGTGATCAGGGATGCTTGAAACGTGCTCTCCCGTCGAAAACTCGAATTCGAATTTTCGACCCCGTCACAATACTTTCCTTATACATTATGTATATAAGGAAAGTAAAAAAGCTGGTTTTTCAACCAGCTTCTTTATTTAAAATCCATTCCAATAATTTGGTATTACTTTCCTTATATACATAATGTATAAGGAAAGTATTGTGACGGGGTCGAAAATTCGAATTCGAGTTTTCGACGGGAGAGCACGTTTCAAGCATCCCTGATCACGAATCAAACGTTTTTGAAGCGATGTCTCTGTGTGTGTGTGTGTATGTGTGTGTGTGTGTGTGTGTGTGTGTGTCAGTGGGTCTGTGGAGACGATAACTGACGAACGAATGGACCGATTCGAACCAAATTTGGCACAAAAATCACAATCTGTAAACACTGGAAGCTTATTGTTTTTATACGCAATCGAATGTTCAGAACCCCCCCCCTAAAGTTTCGAATGAAATTTTGAAAAAATCGTCAAAAAATCAAAACCAATACTAAAGTTACGTAAATAGACATTTCTTATGTAATTTTTCATTAGAAAACGATTGACATAAATTTTAAAACGCTAACATGAACCGTTCTCGAGATATTGCACATTTTTCAAAAAAATTATCAAAATGTCATATAAAATAGAAAAAAAAAATTTTCCTATTGAGAAACATGTTCACTTTTCATATATAATATCATGCGATAAATTGGGTGACATCATTCTCGTGGATCTAGCTCGCTCCATTCATGAAAAAATATACTTTGAGTAATACTTTTGCATTTGAACGCCAATTTATCTGCTGTAAGAATAACTTATTTCTTCGTCCATAACGCTTGGCGAGATTTTGGCGACGAAATTGGCAAAATGTCGCCAACTTGGCGACTTTTTGAAACGTTGCCAAATTAACGAAAATCTCGCCAAATGGATAAAAATGACGCTAAATCAATGAAAATGACGACTAATTGTCGAAAATTCAATATCTTGGAAAGGATATTAGTATCTACTAGAAGAAAAACCTATTTATTTTACTTTAAAGTAGTAAATTCATTTCATTATATAAGGAAAGTCATGTGTTGCCCACATCAGATTTTTTTTTAAGTAGGAAACCGCCCTTGCAAAGCGATGGCAAAGGAATGTGGATCTAGGATTGTATGACGTTTCCTAATAAAAGAGAAAGGAATATCTGTTTTTTCCTGTGTGCTACACTTCTACAATGATTTTGATGCATCAAGGTAGCCTAAAAGCAGATGGCTAATAAGTATCAGTGATGCACACTATACGTACATTTAAAAACCCAGCATGCATATTACTTTCAAAGTTTCAAGAGCACCTGAACACTCGTGATGAAATTTCATATATGTTTACTTAGTGAAGTTTGAACTTGTAGAAATTGATGCCTGCCTGCCACATGATAGATCACTGCTATCTAGTCGCATTTACTAAGTGGCTACACGTATACGTACATCTATCACAGTATGTGTGTGAAGTACATTCCATATACGTACCCGTACCAGCCTGATGAAGATAATATGTTTTTCGATATTTGAACGATGTTCTATTTGGATATTTGAACTCTTATCAGTATCACATTATAATGAAATTGAAAAAAAAAGTGCGAAGAATGAAATTTAATACTGTTACAGTAAATATACATGTTAAGCGTGAAATTTCATTATTATATGAGATCTAAGAAAGTGTGCATAGTGTAAAGGATGTGTTAATGATAGCTATGAGATAAAAATTACATGTTTGGATATGGATGTCATGTTTATGAATAATACAGATATATTTAAATAAAATATTTGGTTAGGTTATATTTATAAATTGGAAAAGGTAAATTCTTGTATCAATTACTTGTTTCTTCAAAGATCAGTTGTATATTATACACCACCATAGATGATACAATTAAGTTAAATATTATCTAATAGTATTATAACTGTATCTAATCTAATATATAGTAGTAAAATTCCAGTTTTCGGCCTTCATCAACCAATTACAATGAAACAAATTCTGAACCCTGCACTGATGTGCATGCGCCATATGGGAGCGAAGCGCCATATGGGACTCATTTTAACTATCTTACAACAATGTAATTACACATTGTGGTAAGATAGTTAAAATGAGTCCCATATGCCGCATACACATTGTTGTAAGATAGTTATAATGAGTCCCATATATATATATATATATATATATATATATATATATATACTAATTGCCAAGTGTCCGTCTGTCTGTCAGGCTATTTTTAGGCACTTCCCGATTAGATAGAGACTTGCAATTTGGTACACGGCTCTGTCATTCGATAAAAACCCCTGGAAAAATCGAATTTTTCGAAAACGTTCTATAGAGGGGGTACCCCACACCAAAACGTTCGAAAAGTGAAATGATGGGAAAGCATACTTTACAATGAGATAGAGACTTCAAATTTGGTGTATGGGTAAATCATTCGATAGGAAGAAAGTGGCCAATTTCAGATTTCCAATATTTTTTACTTAAGGGGGTGCCGCACACCAAAACGTTCGAAAAGTGAAATGATGGGAAAGCACACTTTGCAATGAGATAGAGACTTCAAATTTGGTGTATGGGTGAATCATTCGAAAGAAAGAAAGTGTGCAATTTCAGATTTACAATACTTTCTACCTTAGGGGGTGCCGCACACCAAAACGTTCGAAAAGTTAAATGATAAGAAAGCATGCTTTGCGATGAGATAAAGACTTCAAATTTGGTGTATGGGTAAATCGTTCGAAAGGAAGAAATTGTGCAATTTCACATTTCCAATATTTTCTACTTAAGGGAGTGCCGCACACCAAAATGTTCGATGTACCGAATAAATGAGAAACGTCTCCTTTAAAATTTGATAGAGGCTTGAAATTAGGTGTATGGACTAATCATTTGATGAAAACACCCAAGACGAATATATTTTTTTCAAAACCGTTCGTTTAAGGGGTTGCTCTAGAGGAAAAGGTTCGAAAGGTGAATTGATAAGAAAACATACTGCGGGATGAGATAGATATTTGAAATTTGGTGTACGGGTAGATAGTTTGGAAGGAAGAAAGTGTACAATTTCAGTTTGCCAATATTTTATATTTTAGGGTGTGTTGAACACAAAAATGTTCGATTTTCGGAATGATGTAGAAATATTCCTTTTAGAACGTGATAGAGGCTTGATATTTGGTATATGGGGAATCATTTGATAGAAAACCCAAGAAGAATGGAGTTTTTCAAAAATATATATTTAATTGGGGTGGGTACTCCAATGAAAAACATTAGAAGGATGAAATGATAGAAAAAGTATACTTCGCGATGAGTTAGAGACTTCAAATTCGGTATACGGGTATATAGTTTGAAAGGAAGAAAGTCTGAAATTTCAGTTTACAAATATTTGCTATTGTAGGGGATGCCGCACACTAAAATGTTCGATTTCACGAACAACTGAAAAACGCCTCCTTTAGAGTGTGATAGAAGTTTTAAATTTAATATATGGGTTAAT
The DNA here is from genome assembly GCA_951213105.1 of Amaurobius ferox. Classification (NCBI taxonomy): domain Eukaryota; kingdom Metazoa; phylum Arthropoda; class Arachnida; order Araneae; family Amaurobiidae; genus Amaurobius; species Amaurobius ferox. The sequence goes on along the minus strand of OX578144.1, from coordinate 41,570,308 downwards.
CATTTGATAAAAAAAACCTAAGATTATTACGGTTTTTCAAAAATGATCATTTAAGGGGGTGCAACACAGAAAAACGTAAAAACGTTCGAAATATGAAGTGATAGAAAAACATGCTCCACAACAGGATAGAGACATCAAATTTGGTGTACTGGAATATTCTTTGAAAGGAAGAAAGTGTGCAAATTTCAGATTTCCAATATTTGGTACTTTAGGGGGTGTCGCACGCTAATATGTTCGATTTTCGTAATAAATGAGACACTCTTGCTTTTAAATGTGATAGAGGCTTGATATTTGGTATATGGACCAATCATCTGATAAAAAACACAACACGAGCAGAGTTTTTCAAAAATGTTCATTTATGGGGGTGCTCCAAAGAAAAATGTTCGAAAGGGGAGATGATGAAATAGTATGCTTCGGGATGAGATAGAGACTTTAATTTGGTGTACTGGTAGATAATTCGAAAGGACAACGTGCGCAATTTAAATTTTCCAATATTTTCTTCTTTAGGGGCTTCTGCACACTAAAATATTCGATTTGCTGAATAAATGTGAAACACGAATTACTGAAAAATTTACATCGTTCAGGGGTTGCTTATTGCGAGACCGTTGATTTTCAACGGGTATTCGGCTAGTATATATATATATATATATAGAAGTCAAGCTACATATTGAACTTGTTTTTAACTATTTTATACTAATTGTAAAAAATTACCGTTCTTTTTTTTCAGGATCTACCAAATATTTATAGATTAAATTGTCATACCGGACAAAGATGTGAACCAAATTTCTGATGTTTTGGACGCAGGACGTATATTTAAAATGCCATCAATGAAGTTGAAACAGATAGACAGACAGACAGCCATCGCGGTCATGGCGAATTTATTAAAAGTTTTAGAAAATAGAGTGCAATAGATTCATTACATTAGTTTCTGTGAATCATAGCGTATGTATTTTTACTATTTTCTCATATTATTGTATAGAGAATAATATTTCTCATACTATTCTCATATCCCCATACTATTCTATAGAGTATTGTTCTCCCGAATATTCTCGGTTTCGGTGTTTTGAAGGATAAATGCGTTTCAAGACTTAATGGATCCATTTTCACTCCTTTCTATCTATGCAGATCATCAGATAAAGCAACCTGTTTTGCTGAAAATGCACTGTCCTTTCTGGAGGATGCATTTTCTTATTAAAATATTTTGAAGCAGTACTCGCGGAGTACAATCATAGTGAACAGTCCCATGTTACCGGGGCCGAGCGATGAGAGGTGTGCGGTGGGGGTTGACAAGCGAAAGCAAGCAGGTGGTAGTGCCCCCCTAGTTAAATATTATGTTAGATATTTATAACAATACTTCGCATCAAAAGGAGTAATTAATTTTAATTTACATTTTTGTTGCTTTTTATTAAATATCTGATAACATTAATCAATCGATATATTTAAAAAAATATTTTTCTTACAAGATTGTATTAATTGTATGAACCAGTATTTTGTGTTTGAACTGAACTGTGTTTTAAACAGAAATATAAATGTATAATCCGAAACAAAACCTGCCTTAAAATTCATTATTGAAAAGGGAAAGTTGTTTAAAGTCAATCGTTTTATTTTAATAAACACAAAGTTCTGTTTGGAACGAACCTCTTCACGAGAAATTTCCGAGATAATAAATTTCTAGACACAGTCTTTATAGACAGTTTTACGAGTTGCAATGTCCACCTTTGGCTGCACGGTTTAGTTTTTGACAGTCAAGTTATGAATATAATATGATGAATGTAATTCAGTCTTCTAAAAGCATGCATGCTGGTAGTGCTTTGGAATTCACTTTAAAGAGTAGCTCGTAATCACACACACACACACACACAAGCAACTTTCATATAAGTTAGCAGTACAATAAAGTATCAAAGCAATCAACTACAATCAAATTCGAAATCTTCAATAATAGGCCCAGGGAAGTTGTACTGATTTTTAAAAGTAGTAATAAAATATTCTATTTCCTTTGAGGCAGTTGTATTTCTTCATCATACAAGAGTAGTGGTTGCATATCTTTACAGTGTAGAAGAATAAATTACTATTAATTTCAGAAACGATGAAGGAATCCTGGTATAAAACTTTGTTTAATTCATTTAATTTTTTGAAAATTAATTTCTTATTTTATAACACAAACGAACCAAGGTATAAATAAGTTGGTATCACGTCTGATTTCAAATAAATAAGATTAAGCACACAACTTTGATAGAAGGTCTTTTATTACACTTCTTATAAGACGTACAAAATGGAAAAAGGCCAGAGCGCTTTCGAGAGTTAATACGCTTTTCATCAGTGGATACCTATTAGGTAGCCACTGATGAAGGATAGGTAGCCACTCATGAAGGCTAGGTAGCCACTGATGAAGGCTACGTAGCCACTGATGAAGGCTAGGTAGCCACTGATGAAGGCTAGGTAGCTGATGAAGAGCGTATAAACGCTCGAAAGCGCTCTGGCCTTTTTCCATTTTATACGTCTTAAAAGAAGTGTAATAAAAGACCTTCTATCAAAGTTGTGTGCTTAATCTTATTTATTTGAACCGAGGTATTTCATGTTAACCAAATACCAACTTTCCTAAGTATTTCAAAATTGCAAGTAAATTGTCATATATTTTGAAGCAATAGTTTTCATTCCATTTTATTATTTCATTCCATATATATGCATAAAACTCGGCGATAAGCCAGTAAGGATTTAAAATTGCGTTCACTGTCAATTGAAAATGTCAATTCCTAACAGTGTAGAAAGACATAAAAGCAATTCACATGATTTTGCAATCTCAGTTCTGACATATTAATGCCCCGAACAGTCTGGAACCGATTTAATTTCGCAATTTAGTTGAAGACAATAATTGGAATTCTTTGGAAAAGTTAACATGCATACTACATATTACATTTTGAATACATGTTTTCCTCCGAAAAACATTAAGAACGGGCTTGTATGAATTCTGAAAACAAATACTTGTTTTGTTAGGAAAAGCTATCAATATTATTTTAGGATATGAAAAGTAATGTTTATTTCATAGCCAAATTGGGCGCCTGATTAAAATGAATTCATGCAGTAAATTGTAGTATTCAGTGTTATAAATATGAGACCTATGTTCCAGAATATATCAGCTATTTTCATGTTAGCTAATTGTAAAAGCTATTAATTAGCTAAGCTATTTTGACATGCTAAATTTTATTGAAAATTGGTATTTTCAATTTTTTTATTATACTGATTACATGAAATTGGATATAAATACTTTTGTTGAGTGCGGTTAGGAAACGAGACCGTTTTTAATTAATTTCATCTTCTCAAATGCAGTATCGTCTAAATATATTGCTGTGCAACCTTTTAGGCAATTTTATTTCAAGATTTACAACAGACAACAAGATGAACGTAAAATCCGGATGAATGACGCCAGGGTTGACAGTTTTTGCTCGGAGAGGTTAGCGACCCATAAATCCACGATGGAAAGATTAGGTTGGCGTCATTGGGTGTAATAGATGCTTCCGGGAAAAACTGGTATGCGTCTCACTGTAAAAAGGGGGGTATCAATCAGGATGCACCCAAGAATTGTACAACAAGCAAAGCTAATCGGGGATGGTATGGGGTTGATGAAGGTGTGATTCACCAAAACAAGATAAAATTAAATTAATATTGCTGAGAGAGATACGAAAGAGATGGTGAGTAGACATGGAATGATATGGTCGAAGAAATTCGACAACAGCCTTGAAAGATGTTGTGCGTAATAAATACAACGAAAAGGTTCCGAAAAAATAAAACAAGACATATTTACTGCGCACAGAAAATTGGTGTTAAGAAGGCAAAATCTCCAAGCCAAGCCATGTTCGTTGATGAAGTAAAACCACCAGAAACCACATACGTAACAACAATTATCATATGGCAGAATGTCAAGCATAAAGCATTTTAATATCCAGTTAGAGCCAGGGTCTCATATACCAAAGTCTTTTCTAAAAGAATTTGAATCAATGACTAATATAAATGGATTAGTCATTAATGGTTTTTGGACAATGTATGCTAATAATTTATTGTACATAAAAAAAAATCTGATGTGGGCAACACATGACTTTCCTTATATAATGTAATGAATTTACTACTTTTACAGTAAAAAAATAGGTTTTTGTTATAGTAGATACTAATATTCTTTCCAAAACATTGAATTTTCGACAATTAGTCGTCATTTTCATTGATTTAGCGTAATTTTTATCCATTTGGTGAGATTTTCGATAATTTGGCAACATTTCAAAAAGTCGCCAAGTTGGCGACATTCCGCCAAATTCGTCGCCAAAATATCGCCAAGCGTTATGTACTAAGAAATAAGTTATTCTTACAGCAGATAAATGACTGGCGTTCAAATACAAAAGTATTACTCAGAGTATCTTTTTTCATGAATGGAACGAGCTAGATCCACGAGAATGATGTCACCCTGTTTATCGCATGGTATTACATATGAAAAGCGAACATGTTTATTAATAGGAAATATTTTTTTTTATTTTATATGACTTTTTGATATTTTTTTTGAAAAATGTACAATATCTCAAGAACGGTTCGTGTTAGCGTTCTAAAATTTATATCAATCGTTTTCTAATGAAAAATTACATAAGAAATGTCTATTTGCGTAACTTTATTTGTGGTTTTGATTTTTTGACGATTTTTTCAAAATTTCACTCGAAAATTTAGGGGGGTTCTGAACATTCGATTGCGTATAAAAGAAATAGGCTTCCAGTGTTTATGGATTGTGATTTTTGTACCGAATTTGGTTTAAATCGGTCCATTCGTTCGTCAGTTATCGTCTCCACAGACCCACTGACACACACACATACTTTCACACACACACACACACACACACACACACACACACACACACACATACACACACACAGACATCACTTCAAAAATGTTTGATTCGTGATCAGGGATGCTTGAAACGTGCTCTCCCGTCGAAAACTCGAATTCGAATTCTCGACCCCGTCACAATACTTTCCTTATACATTATGTATATAAGGAAAGTAATATAGTTTAAAAGATCAACTTTGTAATTAATGATTAATGCGCTGTGTTTTAGCAAAGGTAAGTGGGCTCGGACTTGAGAGGTAAATTTGGTGGATTAATGTGGATACATGCAATGTACTAAACTATACGAATGCAATAAATGTTATCTTTTAAAATCGTCTGCTCAATTTATAATACCACAGTTACATATATTAAAACTTAATTCATTAACTATTTAAACTTAATAGTTTCATCAGCTAAAATGAAACTTGTAAAGATAAGGATAACACTATTAAAATTTGATAGATTCATCTTCATCTTAACATGTTTCATCATTTTCAATGTCTCGACTACCACCTCCTTCAGAGAATTCATCCAAGCTCTCCCCCTTAGTACAATGTTTCCCCGATTTTAAACATTCAGCACATTAAATCCCTTTCCCACACAATCGATTCAATTCAACTTTATACGTCCTCCACGTCTTTTCTCGATCGGTCTGTGCATGAAAACGTTTGTTTGTGATTACTTTTTACCCATTTTAAAAAATGTCCTCCCATTGCACTCGGCTATTTTTAATGTATTGAATTATGTCATAATCTTTGCATTATTTGTATAGTTCAAATTTGTATATTCTTCCCCAAATATCACTTTCCTGAATTCCACCAAACATAATGAGCAAAAATTTTTGCTCAAAGATACAAAGAGGTCTTCATCGTGGGCTGTAAAGGTCCAGTTCTCTGATGCATAAATTAAGATAAATCTTAAAGTAGTTTATATATTTGTAATTTAGTTTTTCCAATCCAGATGTGGTCTAAAAAAATTCTTAATTCATGAATACAGCAATTTAAGGCTTTCCGTTTTGGATTTCTAAACTAATAATATTGTTACTAAGGTGAAAAACATTGAATTACGTTTACTTTTTTACTTTCCCTATATACTAATGTATAAGGAAAGTATTGTGATGGGGTCGAAAATTCGAATTCGAGTTTTCGACGGGAGAGCACGTTTCAAGCATCCCTGATCACGAATCAAACATTTTTGAAGTGATGTCTGTGTGTGTGTGTGTGTGTGTGTGTGTGTGTGTGAAAGTATGTGTGTGTGTGGGTGGGTGTGTCAGTGGGTCTGTGGAGACGATAACTGACGAACGAATGGACCGATTCGAACCAAATTTGGTACAAAAATCACAATCTGTAAACACTGGATGCCTATTGTTTTTATACGCAATCGAATGTTCAGAACCCCCTAAATTTTCGAATGGAATTTTGAAAAAAATCGTCAAAAAATCAAAACCAATATTAAAGTTACGCAAATAGACATTTCTTATGTAATTTTTCATTGGAAAACGATTGACATAAATTTTAGAACGCTAACATGAACCGTTCTCGAGATATTGCACATTTTTCAAAAAAATTATCAAAAAGTCATATAAAATAGAAAAAAAAATATTTCCTATTGAGAAACATGTTCACTTTTCATATATAATATCATGCGATAAATTGGGTGACATCATTCTCGTGGATCTAGCTCGTTCCATTCATGAAAAAAGATATTTTGAGTAATACTTTTGTATTAGAACGCCAATTTATCTGCTGTAAGAACAACTTATTTCTTCGTCCATAACGCTTGGCGAGATTTTGGCGACGAAATTGGCGGAATGTCGCCAACTTGGCGACTTTTTGAAATGTTGCCAAATTAACGAAAATCTCGCCAAATAGATAAAAATGACGCTAAATCAATGAAAATGACGACTAATTGTGGAAAATTCAATATCTATTAAGTTATATAATATATAGATATATAATAATAGTTATATAATACTATATGTCGAAAATTCAATATCTAATAAGTTATATACATATATATATATATATATATATATATATATATATATATATAACTTATTTCTTCGTCCATAATGTTTGGCGAGATTTTGGCGACGAAATTGGCGGAATGTCGCCAACTTGGCGGCTTTTTGAAATGTTGCCAAATTAACGAAAATCTCGCCAAATGGATAAAAATGACTCTAAATCAATGAAAATGACGACTAATTGTCGAAAATTCAATATCTTGGAAAGGATATTAGTATCTACTAGAAGAAAAACCTATTTATTTTACTCTAAAAGTAGTAAACTCATTTCATTATATAAGGAAAGTCATATGTTGCCCACATCAGATTTTTTAAATGATTTTTGGGGATTAAATTACTAATATTAATTAAAGTAGTCGTGAAACATAACATGTGTACATTGCTAATATGGCCGCAAAACCCAGCATTACTTCTTTGCACGAGTTCCTTAACGTAATCATTAAATCAAAACACTACACATTAAAATCCCCATTTTAATATTCAGAATAAATTATCCTTTATTCCCACCTCAATATAATTATAATTAAAATAACATGAATGTATTACAAACGTTTAAGGAGGAGAAAATCGCCGTGGGTCTTTTCAATCTTATTCCAAATATCAAAAATTGACCTAACATACATGAAGACTGGCACATACCTCTGTATTTCAGGTCTTTTGCTCAGCATGACTGTCACCTTTTCCGATTCTTTTTCGGACATTTTGAGTCAGGCTTCATTTTTTTCTATAACATTCTCAATACTCAAATGAATAACAACACTCTCTAAATAACACTGAAATCACGTCTCTCTCTCTCTTCAACACTTGAATAATCATTCCATTATATTCGTTGACTTCCCTCCTTGCAGCCACATCATTTGGCCTGGGATTCAGATACGCCCTCCTTGCTCTCATTCTATGCTCCTCAGTGCGATGTTATATCTTTGCATTATTGACTCTCTCAGTTTCCAATTTTGCCCTAGGATATTTTGCCTCAACCACGCATGCAATTTGTGTAACGTGTATTTATTGACGTCATAACTTTCCAGGCCAAGATTGTCATAAAACGGTTACTAAAAGTCTGCGCTTTGTTTCATTATAAACATCAAAAACTGTAAATGGTGCCTCCTGGCCTCACAGTTACAGTTTATTTTAGTTTTCATGTAGTTAAAATGCATGACCGATTTAAATCTTAACTTTTGCTTGTGGATTTTATTTTTTACCCATTTTTAGAAAATGTCCTGCTATTGCACTCTGCTATTTTTAATGTATTGAGTGTAAGAACCAGCCTCAAATAAATTGGGAAATATGCACTTCTGGTAAAAGCTATGCATTTTTGACTTTGTTAATTTTCAGATGCATTTCATCACCACGCTTTACAAAGCAAGATCCTTAGTGCTTAATTTCCAGTCATACCTCTTTGGTGGTCCTGGCAATAATATCAATATAATCCTTACAAGTTTCATTCTAAATGTATATATTCAGTTATGCGGTTAACTTACAAGTAATGTTAAAATATAAATTTACTTTGTCTGTCCACTAACATTAAATCTCTAATATTTTAAAATTTTTAACATTAAATCTCTAACATTAAGTTTTCTCTTTGATAAAATATCAAATCTCCAATTTAAGTTTTCAATTTGATAAAACATTAAATCTCTCATTTAAGTTTTCTATTTGATAAAACATTAAATCTCTAATTTAAGTCTACTATGTGCTGAAACATTAAATCTCTAATTTAAGTTTTCTATTTGATAATATACTAAATTAGTAATAGCTTGATTATAATAATGCTATATTTAAAAAAATTACTGAAATAATGTTAAAAATCATATGTATAAATTATAATATTTATTTTCTAATATTTCATTTAAAAAAGACAAAATTTTCAGGTGTGATAAAGACTACAATTTTTTTTAGTTTAAAATAATGCAAAATTCAAACAATGCATTTATTGAGTAGATATTTTTTTCTTTTATGTGTGAAAAAAATGAAAGGAGAAATAACTAAGTACCTTCTTTGTCCTATTATATTTAGAACTCTGTAGAAATAAATTTTAATGACAATATTTTAGCAATAATTGTGCCGAAATTTATAATAGTCGCGTCTAATTACACTTTCATTAAAGATATCTTTTTTTATGCAAAACTAAATAGCTGCCCAGATTTCTGAAGAGATTAAAGAAGATAGTAAAAGATAACTTTGAAATTTAATTTAAACAAATTAATGTAAATATATATATTTCGATTTCCCAGTTTGGGCAGCACAACTCTTTACAACTTGCATGCTTCGGAACAATCAGAACACCAGAACAAAATATACATGAACTTCGAGTTCCATTTGTGGTTGTAATTAAAGTTGCGGAAATTTTTTGAGTTTAAAAGTTGCTCGCATAGCGTTAGAATGTAGAGATTGCACTGCACCTTTGTATCAAAGCTTTTGCTGGATATAGACAGACATGTCTCACCCCCATATAATAAGATTAAGAGAAATTGATTCAAATCTATACGAATTGTGGATTATTTGCCTTTTCTGTCACTTCAAAGTACTCATCTTCCTCTGAAATTTTTCTGTTCTTGCCATAAACAGGCCGTAATCTTTCCCAAGTGCGAAACTTTTCACCCGGTAGTAGTGACTATAATAAAGCAAAGATAATGGCTACAAACTTATCCCTGGAAACGCCAAGATTTTCTAGCTCTGGCAACTTTGATTCGAAACAATAATACAATTTACGTAAATTACATCTCTGTGTAGAATGTTCTCACAATTCCAAGAAAAGAGGGCAACGACAGGTATTTTCTGCTAGTTACAATATAAAAGAGCTAAATCAGTATTCTAACATATGTAGTTTTAGTAAAAATAATATCAAGGTTGCAGTTCTCAACAAGTAGTAAGTGAGAAGATGACTTGTGGTACTTGGATAATTTGTGTAACATTTAAAAAATGAATTGACATAAAATAAAAGTCATTGTTTTCAATTGATAAATAAGTTTAAATTGTACTTCCGAAAATATTATGGAAATGCAAATTATATCAGACATCCATTTTTTTTTTCAGAAAAGTAGCTTTAGTGGAATGCCTTTTTTAAGAAAATTATATGCATATTGATATTTCATGTGGATAGATTTTAATGGAGGATTTTAAAAGGAACTCTATAGTCCACTTCTGGATTAAACAAATGTAAGCATTTAAATGCATCGCAAGAAGAGTAATTATAGTCTTAGTTATTTTGTTCCACGTAATTATGTGAAGTAGGATTTTATCTTAATGATATACTTAAAAACAAATGTAGAAAAAACAAGACTTGGAGCTAAATGTGCTTTAAAAATTGGGCAAATTAGAACCAGAAATAAATAAATTAATTTATGTCAAACAAAGACAAGTATCATTAACCATTTTATTAATTATATTGTAAATAAATAATCATAATGTTCGTTAATCAATTCAACAGTATTTGCTAATAATTTTTTTTTCAATTGTTTTTATGAGAAATGAAATAACCAGATAAATATTCTATGTGACATTTGCGGATTTAAATGTGCAGTCTTCACTTCCTATCTGCATGCGAGATAAATTTTGTTGATGGCACTAAAAGTTTTGAATCTTTGTTTTGCTTTTATGAATCTATGAAAAGTTTGAGAACCTCTACATTATAGTAAATAGTATAGTAAAACTTTAACACGCCTGTTTTCGAATTTACAAAGATACAATTATTTGCACAATACATTCTAATTTCGTAAATATATCATAAATATAAAAATTAACAGGTCTGCCGGTTTCTAAGGAAAAGAACAGGCTTCTTCCCCAGGATCGGTAAGAACAAAGATCTTACTTATTCAAGTCAGTTCTGCAACTGACAACAGCATACGTGGCTTTAGATGGGAGAAAACAAGTTGTCGACGTAATATTCAGGAATGATAATAGCAACACTTACATGCACATAAATATGAGCTATGTAAAATATGCATTGCCCTCCATATATGCGTATCATGTGTTCTTAATGTAAATTTCAAGTGACTCTACAACTTTTTAATCAACTTTTTTTTGTCGCTCTCTCTGCCGTCGAGTTCGTTATCCTACATTTATAAATTCTCCACTAGGGTGCGCCGCACTTACTCTTATTTCACCGGCATGATTACTTAATTATTGACTTCACATCTGTTGTCAGGAATCATTTTTACAAAATTATTAGAGTACTTAACTTTTCTTGGACCACTGTTTATGGTATTTATGCTATAGTTCCCTGATATCTAAAATCCAGCTGCAATAAGTTTTTGACCAAAATATATGTAAATATTTTTTAATAAATATTTAAATTTTTTTGTTAGCATCAAAACACATCAAGTAAAAGTAAAATATAGATTTTCAAAGGACTCCTTTTCATTTTCTGTATAATGTACATGCATGAAAAATGCCCCCCCCCCCCCCGGAGAATACTTCCACGGAGAACAAACACTTCCACGAACTCGATATTCAAATACTTTCAAAATAGTGCATAAGCAAACTCCACTGATAAAGGTCATGATTTTCCAATATCAGTATAGAAATATTTTTGAAAAATTATGGAATTAGTAAATAATTATGTACAAATGTGTACATTATGTACACAGGTCTAGAATTCAATTAAAATATTTAATTTCACGTGATCTATAGAATAGTTATACAAGGTGTATCTGAATTCATCATCAATATTTGGTGAGGAGGTAGGGCATAGGATAAGAAGAGTATTTCATATAGGAAAGCATAGGCGCAAACGAACACATGACGGTGTAGAGGGCGCTTTGTGTCCACAACTCCCATTCACGCGCAAAGCTGTCTGAGGTGTGGTTCCAGCATGACGGAGCTCCAGTACATTACGCAAATGATTTGCGTGGTTACCTGACCAGAAAATTTGGAGATCAACGGATTGGTCGCGGTGGACCGGTTTGTTGGCCACCACGGTCACCAGATTTATCTCTAATCGATTTCGTGCGGGGGTGGGATGAAAAACATGGTGTACGAGATCCCTGTTGCCAGTGTTATGGGTCTTGTAGCACGCATATCGGTTGCCGCTACAAACATCCGGGAAGTACCGGACATATTCTGGAAAGTCCCATTGTCCATGCAACGTCGTTATGAGGCATGTACTCTAGCAAATGGTCGGCCTGTCAAGCACCTTCTGTAAGTTTGTACAAACGATGTACAGATAAATGTTTTTTTTCTTACAACGTTCTTGTTATGTTTTCTTCCCTACTACATGATGCCGGTGCCCATGGTTTCCTATGTGAAATAGTCTTCTTTTCCTATTCACTACCTCCCCAGCAAATATTGATGCTGAATTCTGATACACCCTATATATAACCACGGACGTATGCAGGATTTTTTCCAGAAGTGTGCTAAAATAGATTACATTCAGAATTTAGAGATTAATATCAACCTTGAAATATGTATTTTTGCAAAGTAAACTTGGATAGATGTATGAGCATCACATTTTAAAAATTAGTATGTATAGCAATTTTAAATATTAGTATGCACCAATTCTTAAAAATTGGTATCTGGCACTTTTAAGAAATATCCCCCATTTCATAACATGTATCCAACATTCCTGGAGGCTGAGCAATTAAGCCAACAAATTGGACATACATGAACATACCAAATGCATATCCAAAGTTCTCCATTGAGGTATAAGTTTAAATTGATTTTATTAATATACTGGTGGGAGAAAACACACAGATGTTGTTGAATGTTCCAATTCTATAAAGCATTTGTCTTATTTTTTCCTGTCATATTGACTTTTAATTACATTCACAATTTTCCAGGGGGTGCTTTGGCACCACCCTGACCCCCTAAATATGCCATGTATATAACTAAACAGTTGTTATACACATATACGTAATTAACATAGTGATACATACTGATCATATTGATATATCATATTGGCATATACTTGATCAATAGTTATTGCTTTCTTAAAGTATGTATTGCAATAAAGCTCTTGTATAAATATCTTACTATAAATCGTTTTTGGTTTATAAAGCACGCTTAGTTGAGAAAAAAAATCAAAGTATCTTTCGCTAACCTATAAAATCAAAAAAGCTCTGAACGAAGTCAAAAGTTTGTCAAATTATATGCAGTAGAGGCACATTATACTTTATCTTATGGATTTATGAGGAATGCTGTAATATACTGCATAAGATCGATAAAATGAACATCGATATTCAAATACTTTCAAAATAGTGCATAAGCAAACTTCACTAATAAAGTTCATGATTCTCCAATATCATTATGGAAAATGTTGTCAATATTATTGAATGAGTAAATATTTATGTATAAATGTTCACTTCATGTGCACAAAACTTGAATTCTATTAAGATAAATTACTTTACATGAATTATTGAATATATATATATAACTGAACAATAGTGATACACATATATGCAATGAACATAGTGAAACATACATAGTGGTATGTTATAGTGAAATATACTTGATCAATAGTTTTGTCAAGTGTTTTAGATATAAAACATATTCAGATGAGAAAACTATCAAAATGTATATTTTGCGACACTGTGAAATATTAAAGTCTCTAAACTAAGTCAAAAGTTTGCCAAACTATATTCAGTAGAAGTGCGTTTCACTTCGTCTCATGAATTTATGAGAAATACTGTAATACACTGCGTAAAATCGATAAAATGGACATTTTCCTCACTAAGTTGAATCCTCACTAATCTGAATTTCACCGAACATGATATTTAAATAATTTCAAAATAGTGCGTAAACGAACTTCCTTGATAAATATCCTGATTTTCCAATATCATTATAGTTCTGCCAATATTATGGTATGTTAAAATAATTATGTGCAATTGTAAGACATCATGTGAACAGACTTATAAATGAGTTAAGCATAATACATCTTTAAATAGATCTATAAAATTTATGTATCATAAAAAACATGATATAATTCTTCTAAACTCTATAACATTTTAAAGATTTTGAACATTTACGAACTATATATCTATCAAACAGGTAGGTGTGTATTACATATTGTGCCATTAAACTGAAAATTATTAAACAAAAATGTAGTTCTTAGACTATCATTGTTAGAATATTTTTTCTTCATAACTAAAACATTATTGTGTTATCCTGTGATATCTCGTGGGTGTACTCTCAAGATACAAATTATGAGTCCACATATCTGGATAACTAACGTATTTATTTAAAAGCAGCAATAAGCTTAGAAAAGGACAATACAGAGCTTAACAATATATCTATATTACAATAGAAATGTCCGGTACAATAAAACAACATTTAAATACTGTACTAATTAGCAAAAGAGTTGATTCCGTTCTCAAAACACTGACGCATTTCACAAGTCCCTTTGATTTGCATTACGTTAATTCTGTCCAATGAAACGATGGCTCCCATATATAATCTCCTTAGAAATATCTATAAAAAGGCCATATTTTCGAAACTAATAGAGAAATCAAGAAAGTTCTTGTGCGGGGGTCGGCAACTGGCGGACCGCGGTCCAGGTCCGGACCGCGGAAGGTCAAAAACTGAACAGCCAAAAATTTTTTGACAATATAAAATAAATTAATCAAATTATTTAAAAAATATTTTTCTATATTATAGAAAGGTGTTTTAGAATCAAACTTATAGAATCTATAAGTTTGAGCGCCACCCTTATTATTTTTATTTAATGAAATTATTTTTGTTTAATCAGAGCAGCAGTAAATCGAACGAAAGCCAAATGCCTCTTTATGAAACTTATCTTTCGGGCGGGTCTACTCGGCGGCGGCGACCTTGGCCATGGAAGCGCCTCCCCTTTGCTGTGTAGTCCTTTGTTGTGCGCCAGCATACACTTTGACATGGAAGCGGTCGTCGAATCAATTCGTCAGTAGTTGTTGCGATCTCGTACGGAGCGTTTTGTTATTATCGAGGCTTATAACGGTTTTTTTTACTTTCCTTATATACATAATGTATAAGGAAAGTATTGTGACGGGGTCGAAAATTCGAATTCGAGTTTTCGAAGGGAGAGCACGTTTCAAGCATCCCTGATCACGAATCAAGCATTTTTGAAGTGATGTCTGTGTGTGTATGTGTGTGTGTGAAAGTATGTGTGTGTGTGTGTGTGTGTGTGTGTCAGTGAGTCTGTGGGGACGATAACTGACGAACGAATGGACCGATTCGAACCCAATTTGGTACAAAAATCACAATCCATAAACACTGGAAGCCTATTGTTTTTATACGCAATCGAATGTTCAGAACGAACCCCCCTAAATTTTCGAATGAAATTTCGAAAAAATCGTCAAAAAATCAAAACCACTTATAAAGTTACGCAAATAGACATTTCTTATGTAATTTTTCATTAGAAAAAGATTGACATAAATTTTAGAACGCTAACATGAACCGTTCTCGATATATTGCACATTTTTAAAAAAATTATCAAAAAGTCATGCAAAATAAAAAAACAATATTTCCTATTGAGAAACATGTTCACTTTTCATAAAAAAACAATATTTCCTATTGAGAAACATGTTCACTTTTCATATGTAATACCATGCGATAAATTGGGTGACATCATTCTCGGGGATTTAGCTCGTTCCATTCATGAAAAAAACATACTTTGAGTAATACTTTTGTATTTGAACGCCAATAGTCATTTATCTGCTGTAAGAATAACCTATGTCTTCGTCCATAACGTTTGGCGAGATTTGGCGACGAAATTGGCGGAATGTCGCCAACTTGGCGACTTTTTGAAATGTTGCTAAATTAACGAAAATCTCGCCAAATGGATAAAAATGACGCTAAATCAATGAAATTGACGACCAATTGTCGAAAATTCAATATCTCGGAAAGAATATTAGTATTTACTATAAGAAAAACCTATTTTTTTACTGTAAATGTAGTAAATTCATTACACTATATAAGGAAAGTCATGTGTTGCCCACATCAGATTTTTTTTCATCGATATGGATCCTAAAAAGCGTAAAGTTGATAGTGAAAATAGTAAGTTTTTGAGTGCGTGGTCTGAACAATATTGTTTTACGCTGCCTGAGAAGCCTGGAGCTGTTCCAGTTATGTTCAAGTTAGCTGTTCCAGTTAGCTGTTCCAGTTCCCTCATATGCAACAGAACTGTCGCTCTTGTTAAAAGTGGCAATTTAAAGCGACACTACGAAATAACTCATCAGCAGTTCCATAAAAATTTTCCTCTATGTAGTGAAGCTCGTCAAGGTAAACTCCAAGCATATCTAGCTTCTTACCAAAAAATCTGATGTGGACAACACATGACTTTCCTTATATAATGTAATGAATTTACTACTTTTACAGTAAAAAAAATTGGTTTTTCTTATAGTAGATACTAATATTCTTTCCAAGATATTGAATTTTCGACAATTAGTCGTCATTTTCATTGATTTAGCGTCATTTTTATCCATTTGGCGAGATTTTCGTTAATTTTTACAACATTTCAAAAAGCCGCCAAGTTGGCGACATTTCGCCAAATTCGTCGCCAAAATCTCGCCAAGCTTTACTGACGGAGAAAAAAGTTATCCTTATAACAGATAAATGACTATTGGCGTTCAAATACAAAAGTATTACTCAAAGTATCTTTTCTCATGAATGGAACGAGCTAGATCCACGAGAATGATGTCACCCAATTTATTGCATGGTATTACATATGAAAAGTGAACATGTTTCTCAATAGGAAATATATATTTTTTATTTTATATGACTTTTTAATAATTTTTTTTAAAAATGTGAAATATCTCGAGAACGCTTCATGCTAGAGTTCTAAATTTTATGCTAATCGTTTTCTAATGAAAAATTACATAAGAAATGTCTATTTGAGTAACTTTATTTGATTTTTTGACGATTTTTACAAAATTTCACTCGAAAATTTAGGTGGGTTCTGAACATTCGATTACGTTTAGAAACAATAGGCTTCCAGTGTTTACGGATTGTGATTTTTGTACCAAATTTCGTTCGAATCGGTCTATTCGTTCGTCAGTTATCGTCTCCACAGACCCACTGACACACACACGAACACACACACACACACACACACAGACATCACTTCAAAAATTCGATGCTTGAAACGTGCTCTCCCTTCGAAAACTCGAATTCGAATTTTCGACCCCGTCACAATACTTTCCTTATACATTATGTATATAAGGAAAGTAAAAAGCACGGTCTTACTAGTTCGCTCTATGAGCGAGCAAGAAAAATCTGCAGAAGCAGTGTTGCGTGTGCGTTGGGCGCTTAATAAACACCAGAAGCCATTTTCAGACTCTGAGATAGTAAAAACAAATGTATGTTGGAAGTGGCCGCTGCACTTTTTGACGAGAAAAATGATGTTGTTGCCGCAATTCAAGGTATCCCATTGTCGGCAAGAAGCAATACAAGACGAACCGAAATTTTGGCTGCTGACAATAAAAGTAGTTTGCTCGAACTTCTACAGAAGACGCCTTGCTACGCCATAGCCCTTGCTGAATCATGCGACATTGATAGTGAGGAAAAAATGTCCATTTTCGTGCGATTTTTGGATATTGAAAGTAAATAATTTAGGGAATAATTGCTAGCAATATTGCCGTTTAAATGCAAGACTCGCGGAGAAGGATTTATACCAGACTTTTGATGACTTCATGACAAAATCAAACATTAGTTATGATAAAATGGTGTCTCTTTCAACTGACGGGACCCCCACCGATGATCGGCAAAGAAAAGGGACTAGTAAAAAGAATCAAGGATAAGAATGCTGAGCTACAATCTTATCAGTGCATAATTAACCAAGCAGCCATTTGTGGAAAACTTTGTGTCACTCTGAAAGAATTAATGGACTGCTTGATCAGGTCGATTAATTTTATGAATTCTCATTCTGCTCTTCAGTACAGATAGTTCAAAGTGTTTCTATCTGAGTATGATTCGGCGCATTCTGACTTACTGCAATACAACCATGTTCGTTGGCTAAGTAAAGGTCAAGCGATTGAACGTTTTTGGGAAATAAAAGAAGAAGTAACCTCCTTCTTAGAAAACTTGCATACACAAAAAGCAAAAAACCATTTGGAGTTCCTAGCAAACGAACGCAATATGCTAGCTGTGGCTTTCCTGAAAGACATCCTTAAACATTAAAATGCACTCAATACCGAGCTACAAGGAAATGAGAAATTAATATGTGATCTTATACAAAGTGTGTCTTCTTTCCATCGCTATCTGGATATCTTTGAAAAAGACATTGCAAGTCAAGAATTTGTTCGCTTTCTAACAATTTTTGGATATAAAAACAATTCTGAATTAGACATTGCAGTATTTTCAACAGTCAGAACTTAAGGAGGAATTTGCAACAAGATTCTAAGACTTTGCAGAGATAGAGAAGTAGTCGTGATTCTTAAAATCGCCTTTTTTAAGTTTCTCCAGCGGCAGAATGGACAGATGTGGCTGCGAAGTTGCTTCGCCTTTCAAAGCCTTTACTCCAAATGGAGATAATAGACTTGAAGGAAGACATTTCCTTGCAAACGTATAAAACTGCATCCGCTGAAGAATTTTGGAGTAAACATGTCCCAGAAAAATAAGGAAATTGCAAAAAATTAGCCATTTACCTGGCTACTCTGTTTGGCTCCACATATGTCTGTGAAACTTCATTTTCAAAAATGAATTTTTTAAAGAACGAATATCGCTCAAGATTAACGGCCGCCCTTCTTGAAGACATTCGTCGCATAAGCTGTTCCCCGCGTGAACCTACCTTTAAAAAACTGGCTCAAGACCGCAAATGTTATCTCCCCCATTGATTTTTGAATACAAATATGTCTATCTACTGTATTTCATATTATTTTGTGAGTGAAAATTAAAATAAAAACTAGTAAGGAATATGAGTTTTTTTTTTTTTTTTTTTTTTTTTTCTGGACCTCGATAAAAAAATTTCAAAAGTATCCTGACCCAACCTAAAATTACTTGCCGACCCATGTTCTAGTGCCTTTCAAAACTTGTCAAAAGTCGCCACATTGATTCATTTCTTGTCGAAACTGGCGTCAAGCTGCTAAAAATACCACCAAGTTCAGGCAACCCTACTTTCACTTAATAACAATTGTTGTCCGTAAATGTATTTCGTCCTTGTACAGAGACGGCATCACAAGAAGTATTTTATGCATTCGTAACAGTATACATAATTCAACAATTATTGTCCTATATTTTAATATGCATTTCAATAGACCGATATCTTAAATAATAAAAGGCAATGTCTGTCTAACTGTGTGCCTGTCTGCCACGCGTCGCAGAGCAATCGGAGAATTTGGCAATCGGAGACCCGGGGGGGGGGGGGGAAGGTGACACGTGGAAACCGATTTTTAAAATTTGAATTATTTTTTTTTTGTTATTTAGTGTTTTATGCGATTTCGACCGTTTTCCCCTTTTTTTATCCGCTATCCAGACGTCGTAGAAAAAAACAACACGACCTGAAAGAGCAGACAATTGCAAAATAAAAATATATCAATTGCAAATCTCACAGGCAAACTCTAATATTTGTTAAAGATTTTAAAACAGAAGTCACTTTCGGCTCAAAAAAACGAACTTTCGTTTTTAAATCCTCGCATCGGGAAAAGTTCCTCCAATTTCGACTAATAATTTACATTTTTGGAAAGATCAAACATCAGACATTCTCACAAGCCCAATCTGGTCAATAAATAATAAAAAATAGCTGCAGGATCGGGATTTTAATAATTTTCGAATATCAATTTCTCGCCGGCAAGCCGGCAAAATAAATTACTTGATCGGATTAAAAAATTACGTGATTTTGAATGATGGAATTAAGAGCTTAGCATATGGTCATTATAAAATTTAAATGATTGAATTATGGTGGATTGAATTGCGATGATGTATTGTATACATCGGGTGGTGGTAACTGTATACAGAGTGAAATTTTATATTTATATGAAATTATTTTTATATTTTAAATGATGGAACGATATAAATTTTTAAATAAATATTTTTAATTTATGGATATTTTAAATGGATATTTTAAATGATGGAACAATGGAATGAGGATATTTTAAATGATATTACGTTATATTTTGAACGATAGAATTAAGAGCTTAGCATATGGTCATTATAAAATTTAAATGATTGAATTATGGTTTGTACGGTTTTTGGCCTAGGGACAATTAAAAAAATCTGATGTGGGCAACACATGACTTTCCTTATATAATGTAATGAATTTACTACTTTTACAGTAAAACAATAGGTTTTTCTTATAGAAGATACTAATATTCTTTCCAAGATATTGAATTTTCGACAATTAGTCGTCATTTTCATTGATTTAGCATCATTTTTATCCATTTGGCGAGATTTTCATTAATTTGGTAACATTTCAAAAAAGTCGCCAAGTTGGCGACATTCCGCCAAATTCGTCGCCAAAATCTCGCCAAGCGTTATGCACGAAGAAAAAAGTTATTCTTACAGCAGATAAATGACTATTGGCGTTCAAATACAAAAGTATTATTCAAAGTATGTTTTTTCATGAATGGAACGAGCTAGATCCACGAGAATGATGTCACTCAATTTATCGCATGGTATTACATATGAAAAGTGAACATGTTTCTCAATAGGAATTTTTTTTATGTGACTTTTTCATAATTTTTTTTAAAAATGCACAATATCTCGAGAACGGTTCATGTTAGCGTTCTAAAATTTATGCCAATCGTTTTCTAATGAAACATTACATAAGAAATGTCTATTTGCGTAACTTTATTAGCGGTTTTCATTTTTTGACGATTTTTTCAAAATTTCATTCGAAAATTTAGGGGGTTCTGAACATTCGATTACGTATAAAAACAATAGGCTTCCAGTGTTTACGGATTGTGATTTTTGTACCAAATTTGGTTCGAATCGGTCCATTCGTTCGTCAGTTATCGTCTCCACAGTCTCACTGACACACACACACACACACACACACACACACACACACACACACACGCACACACACAGACATCACTTCAAAAATGTTTGATTCGTGATCAGGGATGCTTGAAACGTGCTCTCCCGTCGAAAACTCGAATTCGAATTTTCGACCCCGTCACAATACTTTCCTTATACATTATGTATATAAGGAAAGTAACAATAGGCTTCCAGTGTTTACGGATTGTGATTTTTGTATAACATTTGGTTCGAATCGGTCCATTTGTTCGTCAGTTATCGTCTCCACAGACTCACTGACACACACACACACACACACACACACACAGACATCACTCCAAAAATGTTTGATTCGTGATCAGGGATGCTTGAAACGTGCTCTCCCGTCGAAAACTCGATTTCGAATATTCGAACCCGTCACAATACTTTCCTTATACATTATGTATATAAGGAAAGTAAAAAGTATTAGTGTTTGCTTTTTATAAGGTTTTTGGCTCATTATGTTGGATTGAATTGTGGCGATGTATTGCTTACATCGGGTGGTGGCTTGGATCACAATGAAAAAACTTAAACACTGAAGAAATAAAAAATAAATAAAAAGAAAGTTATGGAGATTGTCGCGGTGATATTATGTTATATTTTAAATGATGATATTAAGAGCTTAGCATATGGTCATTATAAAATTTAAATGATTGAATTATGGTTTGTACGGAATTTGGCCGAGGGGCAATTAAAAACCGAATTAGTGTTTGCTTTTTATAAGGGTTTGGGCTCATTATGCTAGACTGATTTGTGGCGATGTATTGTTTACATTGGGTGGTGGTTGGGACCACAATGGAACACAACCGAACTTAAACACTGAAGAAATAAAAAAATAAATAAAAATAAAATTAGAGATTGTCGCGCTGCCTTAAAATTTCATTATTAGTTTTAACATCATTAAACTAAACCAAACTTTGTTAACTCCACGGGGTTGAGGGCGCGGTAGCCCAGTGATTTGAGCGCGGGAATTGCACTCGGTAGGCCCGGGTTCGATTCCCGCCACTGCCAAAACTGCCGCCTTGTTCACGCGGAATTCGATCACGTTAAATATGTGGGTCCCTGAGGCCTTCCGAGAGGTTGGTGTTAGGAGAAGGAGGATACGGTCCCTGTGGATGCCTCCCCCACTGAGTTCCGGTTTAAATTGGGTGGCACTTCCTGACTGTCCAAATAGTTAACTTACACCTTTCTGGTAGGTTGCGCTAGCGAGTTTGCCACGGTCAGAATTTTCAAGGGTAGCGAACAGGCTGGTCGCCGAAGGCGGCCAGTAGAAAGTAATCTGAGAAAAGTTTATTGGAAGATTTCCGCAAGGCATATGGATGATGGATGGAGTACAATAAAAGTTCAATTATCAAATGTACGAATATTTCAATAATGAGCACCGCTTGATAATATCATATAAGTTCACCTTGTGTATATATATTTTAGACCAATTAGTCCAAACATTATCTACATTCTCATACTATTGTACAAAAAGTACTGTTTTACAGAAAACATCGAATTCGAAAGTTTGGCGGATAAAATTAATGTTACAGTAATATATTTAAAATGTATTAGAATAACCGTCAACATGTGTTTGTCTGAAATGTAGATTTGATAACTTTCGTATCATTCGCTCATTCACTTTATAGCGCCATTTCCCAGGGAAAGCAATGGTAACTCTGTGAACAATGGTGGCAATATATAGTTTAGCTTTATATTTTCTGCGAATAAATATTATATAGAAATGGGATTATTACAATAAGACTGTTGCATCATAATGATGATAGTGCATTGTGGATGTAATGCAATTAAAATAAATATATTATTTGAGTTGATATTGAGCATTATTAAGGGTGATTGTTACTGAATCAATCAATTGATAATAGTAATAAAACATAATTGCCAAAACAGTTCCTTGATATATTACAATTATAGAGATCTTTATTTTTGCAAATTACAATTCATTTTGATACAAATTAATCAAAACGATATAAAAAAACTTATTGTTTAATAAGGTTTATTGAATCTTCCATATATGACTTATTTTATACCTTCAATATGAACTTCAAATGCTTAACTTTCTGTTATTGATTGCTTTTCCTTTTTTAAATCTTCGTGTCTTCTTCCGAAACCAGATAAACACTACTTGTCTAAGCTTGCTCATATAAGAATTTGTAAGTCATCATAAATCGAAAATATTATCAAACATTTTAATGTTTCTAGGTTCAAGAATATTTTTAATAACAAGAGTGTTAAAATTATTACGTCTTACTCTCTGAAGAATTCTAGCATATCTTTCTTTTATAACCATTTCTGTATTGTCACACATTTTACTGCTTCAAGAACATTTTAGTACCGAGATAGGTGACATGTTTTTATGAAGTTTTCGGTTTTATTTCATATGCTACAAGCTTTGTAAACATCTAGAGCCAAAATATTAACTCAAGGAGATGACTATATTTAACTGGAGTTATAATCTTATACTCTTAAAGAGCTATTCCTCAAAATGAATTTATTTATATAGTGGTGTGCCACAATTTAATGCAAGGGATATATTTAATATTATGTATTTCACAGGGATTTATCATATAAAATACATGTATTTCTATTACAAATAATAACATTCAATCGTAAAATTAAGGTTTAACCTATAGCAGCATAGAAATTGGGATTTTATTTAATAAGTGGATGTGTATAAGATCTCAATTACCGCACGAATCTAAACTTTTCAAACTCTTATAATTGTGATATTAAACAAAAAATCTGTTGTGAGCAGCACATGACTTTCCTTATATACTGCAATCAATTTAGTACTTTTAGAGCCAAAAAATAGCTTATTCTTATAGTAGATACTTATATTATTTTCAAGATACTGAATTTTCGTCGAATAGTCGTCATTTTCATTGATTTAGCGTCATTTTTAACCATTTGCCGAGATTTTCGTTCATTTGGCAACATTTCCGAAAGTCGCCAGGTTGGCGACATCCCGCCAAATTCGTCGCTAAAATCTCAAGCGCCAAATCTCTATGGAAGCAGAAATAAGTTATTCTTATTGCAGATAAATGACTATTGGCGTTCAAATACAAAAGTATTACTCAAAGCATATTTTCTCATGAATGGCACGAGCTAGATCCACGAAAAGGATGTTACCAAATTTATCGCATGATATTACATATGAAAAGTGAACATGTTTCTGAACAGTTAATATATATATTTTTAAATTTATGAGATTTTTGATAAGTTTATTTGAACAATGTGCAATATCTCGAGAACGGTTTATGCTAGCGTTCTAAAGTTTATGTCAATCGTTTTCTAAGGAAAAATTTCATTAGAAATGTCTGTTTGCGTAACTATATTAAAGGTTTTGATTTTTGATGATTTTTTCAAAATTCCATTCTAAAATATAGGGGGGTTCTGAACATTCTATTGCATTTAAAAACAATAAGTTTCCAGTATGCACGAATTGTGATTTTTGTACCAAATTTCATTCAAATCGCTCCATTCTTTCGTGAGATATTGTCTCCGCAGACTCACTGACACACACACACACACATAATTTCACACACACACAGAGACATCACCTCAAAACTAAAAAAAAGTTCGATTCGAGATCAGAGATGCTTGAAACGTGCTCTCCCGTCGAAAATTCGAATTTGAATTTTCCACCCCGTCACAATACTTTCCTTATACATTATGTATATAAGGAAAGTAATATGCATTTTTGTTTAACAAATATTCTGTAAAAGCACGGAAGTCCTAACCAAAATTGCAATTACGGAGCTTTAAAAGTGACCAGTCAACGCACCATCCATTAAGCTATAGCGTCGAAATTTTTATTTTTTACAGTTGAACTAGACCTTACAATCCGTCCAACCACAACCTTTACAGGACCTATTTATCTTATCTACCTAAGGTTAATTTTTATTTCCAAGTTACGAATAAATTTTTGATACACTTCCTAACTGGGAATGGCCTTTTTATTGCCTATTTTCATAGATTCAATATCAAGAACACCCCATATTGCTTATGTATACTACCAATATAGAAGATGCAAAACAATATGTTTTTGAATGTATTCATACTAAAATATAACACATAGTGCAGTCCACTGATGGGAATAAAATAACTTCGTTCAAAAATGTTATGAATAATAAAAATTATATTATTTATAGAAAAATGTATACTTAAGGTGGGTGAAATCCCTGATCAAATTATGTAAATTTTAGCTTATACCTATATATGTATCTTTTCTATTCATTTATTTTCATTTTTATCTAAACTACATAATTGTATTTCTGTTTATTTTTAGCACTGCTGTCATTATTTTTATACTGATTTTACATAAAATACTATAAATATTTTATTATCCGTCTACTGTCGTATGTACCTTTTTGAAATTTTCAATATGTTTTCTTATCAATTTGTTATATTTCTCTAGTTATTGAAAATCTCATCAATAATTGAAAGGATTTTTGCATATTGCCTATGTATGTATATGTACATTGTCTTTGTATGTGTATGTGTATTGTGTTTCTATGTTTTCCCGGTTGTCCCTTGTAACTACTCTACATCCTTAGGTTAAGCTGGGCGGTCAGGGTAATTTAAAATTCCATTACAGGCCGAACATCATCTCTTTGCAAGATGGTTAAATGTTCAACAGATTATTGAATAATACTTTGAGACTTGTACGAGGCGTAATATCATGGTAATTGCCATTAGCCAAGAAAGGATTAAATGTATGCGACCAGCAGGAACCATATGCAGAGCTTGATGTTGGGAACACAGCCCATGTAACCAAAAGGCATATCCTCTCCCGAGGAGAAATATATGCTGTGGAGAAAACAGGATCAAAGAAGACAGAGAATTCTTATGACAGTCGAATAATACTTCAGACATCAGAAAGTTTTATGACAGTTGGAGAATACATAAGAATCGGAATGGTTCAGGCATCAAAATATTTCATGGCAGTTTCAGAATGCACAAGAGAGTAGAATATATCAGACTGTTGAAGTCGTGTAACAATTGAAGTGGTGCATCAGAATGTGAAGTCTGAAAAAGTTGTTAGACATGAGAAAACAAGTCATGAGTGGTGTGTGAAAGACGAATGTCAATGGGGCAATGATAACAAAGCATGATCAACAGACCAACAAATCGATGCCAAAATGCAACGGTATGTGATGAGCCGATCTTACTATGTATTAGGTCGCTTTGCCAATTAGATTAAAATAAAAATACACTGCTCTCACACGGGCGCTTAGTCCTCCTTAAGAGTTTTTAGAGTAACGTTATATAATTTTAATTACCATAGTAATAGAAGTGTTTATACATGCTAATTTGTTTAAAGTTAAACATGTTGATTTTAATGAATAATGTTTTTAACATTTTGCAATATAATTGAAAAGTGTTTATGACTTTGTACATTCTGTCTATCTGTCTGTCTGTCTGTCTGTGTGTCTGTCTGTCCGTTAGCACGATAACTGCCGTAAAAATGACTTAATCAAAATGGAATTTTAGTATGTTGTTCAGACGGTCTGTGGGACCTATGGGAATATAAATGAATAATATCACCCTATTAGTTTTGGATTGAACCCGGGTTGAAAAAATGAAATACATTGAACCCTAAGGGACCTAATTTTTCAAACATTTTTTAAGCGGATTTAAAATTCACAAATTAATTCGAAAATTTTAGGTGATATTCAAATTGTTTCATAAAATATATAAAAAAAATTCAGCAAAATATAATCAGTAGTTTTTTAAAATAAAATTAAAATAATAATTACGCCTCTTATATGAAGCGATCACGTGACAACTATATGAAGAGATCACGTGACCCACTTCAAAATGAAATATGGCATCCATCTGGTCCCAAAATCATGATTTTTAAAGTTCTTTTTAATTCATATTGAGTGTTATATCTGTCCTAAAACCGCTTTATTTTTGCTTAAATTCTGTGCATCTACATACTGAAACAACGCAATTACAATATATTTGAGTTTAAATGATCATAAAAATTTGATTATTTCTACAACGAAGCCTATTTGTCACTTATGTAAAATGCAAAAAAGCAAAATATATAGACTGAATTTTATGAGAATTGCTGCATTTCTTTAACGCAAAATTATTTAGCTCATGGAGTCTGCATAGCTGATGTGAATGAAATATTCATTGATTTTACAGAGAGAAGGACGATTTTGTTTATGAAGTTTTAAGCATAGAGTTTAATTATTTGTATCTCCATGGTCTTAAGTTTTTAAATAAAATTAATTATTATGTTATTGTGATGAATGAAATGAATGGGAAAATGTTTATGAATGAAATACTGCTTTTATAGCGACAGCCAGGCGTGTTATATTTCGATGCCGTCATTTGAATAAATTTCAGTTGTTTTGATCAAGTTTTCAAATATAATAAATTATTGTAGTGTTAGGATAATGTTAAAAACATTTCCGAGGAACCAGACGATTTATATTTAATTGACGTCATTTGAATGAAGTTCATGTTTTTCGATGAACTTTTAAGTTTTCATATATAATAAATTAATGCAGTATTGTGATAATTTTTGAAATATTACCGAGGAATGTATCGCATTTTAGAGATGTTTAAATGAAATTGCATTGAAGTTGAAAAGTGTTTCATAATCAATGCTTTATGCATGATTGATCTTTCTTGTACGATTTATTGATTATTCATAAAATGGGGCTTGCATAAAGAAGTAATGGTGTATATTGGGGCTATGTTAACAAATACTAATGTTAGAAATTATTATAATGAAGAGTCAATACATAATTTAAGTCTGACCTGAGCAAAAATAATAAATTAATTATATAAATATTTAAATTCACCACAAAATGAATAGTTACAATTTAAAACACTATAAGTATGGCATACATGTTTTCCTAGCTCTGGATGGATATATTGGATGTTTAAAGCCGCTTCATAGAAATAGTGATTGAATCGGCATGACACTTTGTGGATTTGTGGACGGCTGAGTGAAGGCCATCAAATATTCATATGTGTAGCAGTACGATTATTTGGTAGTTGATGTTTTTGTAAATGTACTTTATTTATAAAAAGTTCATACTGTTTTTAGGGTAGACAGTGTATAGGAATTATGTCGAGACGACGCATTAAATAGGTTATAAAGTGCTTATTATAACCGAGGGTTGACATAACCAGTTGTCACTGTGGTTCTATTTGATCTGCGACATTTGAATTGCCAACATGGAAAACAAAAGAAATACGGGCATTTCGATTCGTAAATTCTGTTGATGCATATAAAATGTCGCTGCTGACAATATTTACGCTTTTTATTTCTCCTGCAATACATGGTAATGTATAGGGAAAGTATTGGAATCATGCCGAAAATCGCAACTCGAGTTTTCGACGGATCTACACGTTTCGAGATCTCTAGAATACGAAAAAACTGTTTAGCATGATGTCTCTGTGTGTATCTGTGTATATGTGCGTCTGTCTGTGTGTCTGTGTGTCTGTGCAATGTATGTATCCACTCTAACTAAAAAACTAATGGACCGAATTTCATAAAATTTCGTAGGTAAGTCACTTGGGGGAGATCCTGGTGCTGATTAGTTTTGGGTAAGATTAGTAAAAACGAAACCCGCCTTTTTTGGCGGAATGGCCGGTAAAAATGTCATGTATCCACTCTAGCTAAAATACAAATTGAGCAAATTTCACAAAATTTGGTAGATAAGTAATTTGTAGGATACTCTGGTGCTGATTAGATTTTGGTACGATTCGGAAAAGCGCAACCTGCGTTTTTTTGCAATATGGCCCGCAATAATCGTCAAAATCTAAAATAAAAAATATATCCGCTCAAATATATCCATTAAATGCTTGATTTATACGTCATTTTTAACAAAGAATGGAGTAAGACCAACCCCATTACACTAGGACTAGCCGTTCTTGAGATATTTTAGTTTTTTTGTTTGGTTTTTTTCTACTTCACCTCTAAAAATGAGTCCAGTTACCAAATGAAAACGAAAATTGAATTAAAAGTGAATTAAATTTAATTAAAATAATGGGAATGTGGATATAAGTCTGCAGGGAAAGTCATGTGCTGGCGACATCAGATTTTTTATTCTGTAGATTATTTCGTCAACCATAAGATCAGTTTTGGCATTTTGCGATTTGAACGCAGTAGAGAAATGTTTTTATAAATACATTGGTTAACCCTTTCAATATCCATACTTTTACAACAAGCTTATACAGGATGAGAAATTGTGGCATATATCAAACGTTCTTGCTCTGACTGCAATAATTGGCTATACTGTGCTAATCAGTTTTTAAAAGCATGTAACCAGTCAACGGATACTGATCGCTTAAATAGGACAGCGTCTTTTCCTTCTTAGTAAAGTTGATTGCGTTATTTCATTCCCAGAATATGCGAATTGCTTTATTTATATGCAGATGGCAGCACATGTATTATACCTTTATGTTGAGAACATGTGACTGTTTTCTAAAACAAATAAAATATAAATACATCATGTGTCAATCAAACAGTTAACTTTGACTGAAGAATTAAATATTATTAGCATGATTTTAACATCCATAGTAACACCGTTTAATATGCTTTCGTTTAAAATCAGATATTAAAACAAATAATACTCTTAAATCTATTTCTCTAGTCTATACCTTAAAACTATCATTTCTTTATACAAAATAACATGACTATTTTTGTTTCCTCTATTTCTATAAGAGGAGCAAAAAAAGAAACAGACTGTATAGAAAAAAAAATGTTTATATTTTTTTTTATTTTTTTTATGTACCTTAAACAAACTAGAACGTGTTTATTCTGTATACTTTGTTGTTTATTTTTTACCTTTTGTTTATTGATTAAATGTACTAAAAAAGCTGAAATAGCTCGTGAAAAATAAGTTTTTGTTTTTGTTTAGCATTGATTTTAACAGTAATTCTGAAGGTTTCAGTTTTTTGCATTCTTGAATTACAAAGCATGCTGTAATTTTAAATCAATTGAACATGCTAATTATTGTTTCACTTATTTATGGAAAGTTTACATTTTTGTGTGCATTTACATATATTACTTTCCTTATATACATAATGTATAAGGAAAGTATTGTGATGGGGTCGAAAATTCGAATTCGAGTTTTCGACGGGAGAGCACGTTTCAAGCATCCCTGATCACGAATCAAACATTTTTGAAGTGATGTCTGTGTGTGTGTGTGTGTGAAAGTATGTGTGTGTGTGTGTGTGTGTGTGTGTGTCAGTGGATCTTTGGAGACGATAACTGACGAAAGAATGGACCGATTTGAACCAAATTTGGTACAAAAATCACAATCCGTAAACACTGGAAGCCTATTGTTTTTATACGCAATCGAATGTTCAAAACCCCCCAAATTTTCGAATGAAATTTTGAAAAAATCGTCAAAAAATCAAAACCACTAATAAACTTACGCAAATAGACATTTCTTATGTAATATTTCATTAGAAAACGATTGACATAAATTTTAGAACGCTAACACGAGCCGTTTTTGAGATATTGTACATTTTTCAAAAAAATATCAAAAAGTCATATAAAAAAAAAAAAATCCTATTGATAAACATGTTCACTTTTCATATGTAATACCATGCGATGAATTGGGTGACATCATTCTCGTGGATCTAGCTCGTTCCATTCATGAAAAAGATACTCTGAGTAACACTTTTGTATTTGGACGCCAATAGTCATTTATCGGTTGTAAGAATAACTTATTTCTTAGTGCATAACGCTTGGCGAGATTTTGGTGACGAATTTGGCGGAATGTCGCCAACTTGGCGACTTTTTGGAATGTTGCCAAATTAACGAAAATCTCTCCAAATGGATAAAAATGACGCTAAATCAATGAAAATGACGACTAATTGTCGAAAATTCAAAGTCTTGGAAAGAATATTCGTATCTACTATAAGAAAAACCTATTTTTTTTACTGTAAAAGTAGTAAATTCATTACATTATATAAGGAAAGTCATGTGTTGCCCACATCAGATTCTTTTGTTTTGTATACTTTTATTTATCGTTACTATGAGCATTTAAATTTCAGCTAGTCTTGTTCTAGTAGTACACTAATGGTAAAGTATGTATACGGTTTCTAGGAAAGTCCTTAGTATAAAAATAACATTGTAAGGAAAGGTCCATGAGGATGCATATAAAAAGTAATGTGATCATGTTCGAGCGAATAAAAGTAATTGCAGCGCAAATTTACACAACATATAAAAATTGACATTTTGATGCATGAAAGTACATTTATTTACCTTTAGCTTGCGGGGTCGTAAACCCTAAACTCTCTCTCAGAGTGGGAAGATTAGTTCGAATTTCAACCCCATTTGCCTTCAGCTGCAGAGAAAGATGGATGTTAAGCGTTGTCCCTCTGGAGTTCTAAATGAGGGGTAAGATACATTCTTCCTTGCAAAACCCTTTTCTAAAGTGGGAATCTTGGAACAAGGAATTTTCTTCTGATTTTTGCTGAAACCTGTGTCCGCTGCTTTTCGCTGAAAACTTAGATTCTTTATATAAAATATATATACTCTGGTCTTTTTGCTGCATATAATATTTTTACTTTCCCTGAAATACATGGTAATGCATAGGGAATAGATTGGAATCGTGCCGAAAACCGCAACTCGAGTTTTCAACTGATCTACACATTTTAGGACTTCTAGACCACGATTAAACTTATTTTAGAATGACATCTGTGTGTGTCTGTCTGTCTATGCTAATTTTGTATCCAATCTAATTGAAAGACTAATTGACCGAATTTAAAAAAAAATGTATCGTTGGTAAGTCCCTTGTGGGTGACCCTGGGGCTGATTGGATTTTGGTACGGTTCGGCATAAAAGAACCTGCCTTTTTTTGCCGACAAAAATTACATGGCCGACAAAAATTACATGTATTCAATCTAGCTGAAAAACTAATAGACTAAATCACTTGATGGAATAAATTACTTGTAGGTTAATCTGGTTGGTGCTGATTAGATTTTGATACGATTCGGAAAAAATCTGATGTGGGCAACACATGACTTTCCTTATATAATGTAATGAATTTACTACTTTTACAGTAAAAAAATAGGTTTTTCTTATAGTAGATACGAATATTCTTTACAAGACATTGAATTTTCGACAATTAGTCGTCATTTTCATTGATTTAGCGTCATTTTTATCCATTTGGCGAGATTTTCGTTAATTTGGCAACATTTCAAAAAGTCGCCAAGTTGGCGACATTCCGCCAAATTCGTCGCCAAAATCTCGCCAAGCGTTATGCACTAAGAAGTAAGTTATTGTTACAGCCGATAAATGACTATTGGCGTCCAAATACAAAAGTGTTACTCAGAGTATCTTTTTTCATGAATGGAAAGAGCTAGATCAACGAGAATGATGTCACCCAATTTATCGCATGGTATTACATTTGAAAAGTGAACATGTTTATCAATAGGAATTTTTTTTTTTATTTTACATGACATTTTGATATTTTTTTTGAAAAATGTACAATATCTCAAAAACGGCTCGTGTTAGCGTTCTAAAATTTATGTCAATCGTTTTCTAATGAAAAATTACATAAGAAATATCTATTTGCGTAACTTTATTAGTAGTTTCGATTTTTTGACGATTTTTTCAAAATTTCATTCGAAAATTTAGGGGGGGGTTCTGAACATTCGATTGCGTATAAAAACAATAGGCTTCCAGTGTTTATGGATTGTGATTTTTGTACCAAATATGGTTCAAATCGGTGCATTCGTTCGTCAGTTATCGTCTCCACAGACCCACTGACACACACACACACACACACACATACTTTCACACACACACACACAGACATCACTTCAAAAATGTTCGATTCGTGATCAGGGATGCTTGAAACGTGCTCTCCCGTCGAAAACTCGAATTCGAATTTTCGACCCCGTCACAATACTTTCCTTATACATTATGTATATAAGGAAAGTAAAAAATAACCTGCTTTCCTTTTTTTGCAAAATGGCCAACAAAAATCGTTAAGTCTAAAAATAAAAGACTATATACTCAAATATATCAATTAAATGCTTATTTTATTTAGACAACGAAACGACGATTGAACGACTTATTTTATATTTTGACAATGAAAATAATAAGACCAACCCAATTATTCTAGAACTAACTATCCTGGAGATATTTTAGTTTTTTCGCATTTTCGCTGCGCCATCTTTGAAAATAAGTCCAGTTACCAAATGAAAACGGAAATTGCCGCCCAGGCGGTGAAGTGGATAGCGTCTCCAACTGCTGTGTAGTGGGCTTGGGTTCGAATCCCGAGTAAGGCATGGCCGTTTTCTTGAGGATGAAGTCAGTCTTCCGCCTTCTGGGTCCTCGCCAAATGTTAAGCTGCACCCCCCAGACCTTCGTCAGTGATGCTTGTTTGTGTAAATAAAAACTTTGTGAACTCATCTTGTGTCATTCTTTGTCCTTCGTTTGGCATCACTGGTCCTGTTTGTGGTTCGACCGAAACAGGAGGTTATGAGCAACAACAACAACAACAACAAACGGAAATTGAATTAAAAGTGCAAATTCAGTGTAATTTAGAATAAGTATGGCCGTTATTTTGTGCAATTAAACTCAATTTAATCAGTTATTGGAGAAATAAAGAGAACGTGAATATGAGTCTGCTGCGAAAGTCATGTGCTGTCCACATCAGATTATTATGGGTACGTGTACAACACGTATAAAATCTTTATATCCTGTTGAATTTATATTATGTCTACAATGAAACATGAATTTTATGGACATAGTTTGTATGATATTCAACTTTAGGTTCAAGCTAAAATGACGCGAGTAATTACAAAATTTTTTTTTATTATAATTCCTATCCATATGGTAAATATCACGCACATATTCGTATAGTGGATACTGCACAGGATAATGAAAATTTCATACAATAATAAACTGGTTTACAACTTAAAAAGCAGCGTAAATCAAGATAAATAAACTTAAATACGTTTTTGGAAATCAACTGAATTATCGTCTTCAGTGTGAAAAGTCTGTACCTGAATATCCTCAAAAGCGAAAAGCTATGTTTGCCAAACTAGCAAACATTTTACGTTGTAAACCAGTTCATAACTGATTGTGCACAAAGTGACTTACTTATTTTACATAACAAACAATAAAATGTATGAAATGTTAAGAATTGAGTTCAGGATGTCAACATGTAAAGTATTTGGCGTTTTTTATATTTATTGATTATAAGAAAGATTTCGATGGTAATATCGGAAAAAAAGAAAATTAAATGATATAAATATAACACGTTGCAGAGTTTTCGAAGAAAGTCCAGAAACAATGAAAACAATATTTATGATATATTTATCATGAATATTCTCTTCGTTTTCATTTCATGAAAAATGTATACTAAAATTGCAAAAATTTAAATCTTTGAGCTTCAAACGTATGGATTTTTAAATATTCGATAATTACTGTTTACTGGAGTAATATATATATATGAATTCATTACCGACAAATTAAATAAACAAGCAAAAGTATAACCCGTAAATAAAGAGTAAATATTAGAAATAAATATAAAAAATATTCATGTTTACTACATATATATATATATATATATATAAGGTGAAAATGATCTTCATAATAGTTTGAAAAAGTTTGGTGCGAAAAACCAGAACCGGATTCTTATTATCTCTGTATGTATTGCTATAGCATAAGCGTAGCCAGAATTTCAGGGAGAGGAAGGGAGTAATAAGCGTATGGGGGGAATTTACAGTTCTGAAATTCGTTCTACAATAGGGGGCCCAACGCAGACTAATGTAATTTATCCGCAAATGGAAAAATTATGATCCCTCACATTCCCTTTGCTTACGCATGTAATGTATTGTGATGTTGTCTATTACTTTTTACCGGAAATAGATATTCATCACTATTTAAGAATTATCAGGAGTCGTTCTTGAGATTATATTTTTGTTTTATATTTATTTCATTTTGTTTCACATACAGCGCAATATTGTTTAAACACAATAAGGTATTCATTCAAAATTTGTACGATATTTCATATCAATAAATGTTATAAACGTGTATTTTCAGTGTTTTCAAAGAGGAACATCTTCAATTTTTCAAATATTTTTTTTCAAACATCGCAAACTATGTAATATAGCAAAGATGATGTATAGTTTTCACGAAAATTTCAATTTCGAGATATTGATGTCAATATATTTCAACACCTACTAAATACGTCTTGGCAATTTTTCGAGTGATGGCTATCTGCCTGTAGTCGATTCTTTGTGTCACGATAGAGGTCAGGAATATTAATGGATTTTCGTGAAACTTTATATCCGGCTCCATCATTAAATACATCTAGAACTAGATAGAATTTTTTAAAATTCGAATTCGAAAATTATTCTAAATTTTATATTTTTACATTTTAAACAAAAAGCAGTTTTCTACATCTAAAATTCAGCAGAATGTTTTCCTTTTTACTTTCCTTATATACATTATGTATAAGGAAAGTATTGTGACGGGGTCGAAAATTCGAATTCGAGTTTTCGACGGGAGAGCACGTTTCAAGCATACCTGATCACGAATCAAACATTTTTGAAGTGATGTGTGTGTGTGTGCGTGTGTGTGTGTGTGTGTGTGTGTGTGTGTGTGAAAGTGTGTGTGTGTGTGTGTGTGTGTCAGTGAGTCTTTGGAGAAGATAACTGACGAACGAATGGAACGATTTGAATAAAATTTGTACAAAAATCACAATCCGTAAACACTGGAAGCCTACTGTTTTTATACGCAATCGAATGTTCAGAACTGTGATACTATGATCAAATAATTTTATACGTAACCCTGGGAAAAAAGGAAAGGTGTAATGTAATTGGAATGTATACAATGTTTTTGATTTATGTTTATAGCTAGGCCCTTGCACAGACGGAATTGGGATTTTTTGGCGCCGTTGGGTTGTGTGCGCATTGACATGGATTGTAAATATTCAGAGATTTAATTGCAGCAAAATGTTAAAGTTGAGCTACAAATCATTGAAAATTTATAGCCCTGTCAGGTGTGGCTCGCATCGGGGTTCGGTCTTTGGACACCCGGTTTGTAGAAGCCCTCTGGTTCTTGTGTTTTAGTGGATCGCATAAAAAATGAGCGTCGCTTCAAAAACCAATGGTGTGAAGCATTTTTGGACCTCATCTTTTTTTTGCGCTTGGGAAACAGCGAATGGGAAGTGGGGGATTTCCTCCCTGTATTTTTGTCGTTCCCCTTGTTTTAAAATTCAGGAAGTTTTTAGAAATGTAAAAAATAGTTAGTTGCTTTTCTGAGCTCGAGAAGATAGCACTCCAAGTGCGTGGCACTTGTGTTGTTTGGCGAAGCCCGATCCGGCATTCATTTTGATGCATCTCTGACCGAAATATCCGTGGTCCCTATCTAGGCCGGCCAATGCCTTCGGCTAGGAGCCGACGTCGTGAGTCCGGTGAAGTATGGCAACTCGTAACCAAGACGAGCCGAGCCTAATTCAGCGCGAGGGCGCATTTCTTCGGGCGGTGGCGACCAGAAAATTGAAGAAAGTCGTCATTGTTTTTGTTTGGTTGCAGTACAACACAGCTCTACCACCAAAACGGCGCGGTGTAGGACCTTTGCTCCTTTAGCTGCATTTAAGCCGTGGTAACTGTAATACTGCGTGTACGGAGTGTTTGGGGAGCATCAATCCAGTGCTCCTAAGCAGCAAACAATCTCTACAAAAACGTATCTGATCTTAACTCTTTGGTAAAGCCTGTACGTTGATCCCACAAGATCCACTGGGACTAAGCCGACGTTAAGAGGAGGAGAAGGAAAGTGGACAGTGTGCCCATCTCCAAATATACTTAGCTAAAATTTTCGTCACCTGATGATCCTCAACCGAGTTTCTAAGACTAGTAGTGTTTTTCATGAACCATCAAATTAATGAAATAACCTTCAGTTAATCGTGCCACCCATTCCAATGTGCCGAGGGATAGCTACCAGCACTCAGTGAGAGTCTTATGTAATGAAGGTATGAAAATTATATATATTGATTTTAAAATGTGTATATGAATGTTTAAACTTATATGACGTGATCCACAGTGCCAAGGGCAATTTATGCTAAATGGGATATTTGCCAAAATGAAATTATATTGTGTTTTCTTTAAAAAAAAAGTAATTAATTACCAGTTTGGATAATAAAAAAATATATACAAATTAATGCAAAAATAAACTGTGCACCCCGAGGTCAGACTTAGGTAAATTGGGAACTCATTTGTAATTGTGTATTTTGTTATTTAATGTTTAAATTGAGATTTCATGTGTTCTGTAAATAAATTGTTAAGTGGCTACAAAAAAAGGGGAGTGATTATTTGTTTTAGCAAACGTAATGTACTTTAGGTCCAATCGGACCCCACTATACATAACGCGGTTGAGCCGGGTGGAACTATTGGTGAGTATTTTAATGTATTTATGTGTTTAAGTTTTATTGTATTTATGTGTAAAATTCACCTCCCCACAAGAACCCCCTAAATTTTCGAGTGAAATTTTGAAAAAATCCTCAAAAAATCAAAACCGCTAATAAAGTTACACGAATAGGCATTTATTATGTAATTTTTTATTAGAAAGCGATTGACATAAAATTTAGAACGCTAACATGAACAGTTCTCGAGATATTGCAGATTTTTCAAAAAAATTATCAGAAGTCATATAAAAAAAAAATTCTTATTGAGAAACATGTTCACTTTTCAAATGTAATACCATGCGATAAATTTGGTGACATCATTCTCATGGATCTAGCTCGTTCCATTCATGAAAACAGATACTTTGAGTAATACTTTTGTATCTGAACTCCAATAGCTATTTATCTGATCTGCTGTAAGAATAATTTATTTCTCCGTCCATAACGCTTGGCGAGATTTTGGCGACGAATTTGGTGAAATGTCGCCAATCTGGCGACTTTTTGAAATGTTACTAAATTAACGAAAAACTCGCCAAATGGATAAAAATAACGCTAAATCAATGAAAATGACGACTCATTGACGAAAATTCAATATCTTGGAAAGAATATAAATACCTACTAAAAATAATCTATTTTTTTTTACTGTAAAAGTAGTAAATTCATTGCATTATATAAGGAAAGTCATGTGCTGCCCACATCAGATTTTTTCATAAGTTTTCTTGTAAGAAAAATCTGATGTGGGCAGCACATAACTTTCCCTGCAGACTCAAATTCATTTTTTCAAATTCATTTCTTTAAGAATTCATTAAATTGAATTTAATTGCACAAAATTACACTACATTTGCATTTTTAATTAAATTTATACTTTTATTTGGTAAGTGGACATTTTTCCAAAGGCCGCATAAAAAAATGCGAAAAATTTCAAATATCTCGAGAACTGTTAGTTCTAGAGCAATAAAGTTATTCTTATTCTTTTCATCATCAAAAATTACGTATAAAACAAACATTTTATTGATACATTTGACCATACGTAATATTTTTTTAGATATTGGTGATTTTTGCGGCCCATTTCGCAAAAAAAGGCAGGTTGTTCTTTTCCGAATCGTACCAAAATCTAATCAGCACAAGAGTATCCCACATGTGATTTATCTACCAAATTTTGTGAAATTTTGTCAATTTGTATTTCAGCTAGAGTGAATAAGTGAGATTTTTGCGGGTCTTTTTGCGAAAAAAAGCGGGTTCTTTGTTTCCGAATTATACCAAGAACTAATCAGCAGAGTCATACTTAAGGGTCTTACCTACCAAATTTTATGAAATTCGGTCCATTAGTTTTCGAATTAGAGTAGATACAGACATTGCACAGACACACAGACAGACACACACACAGACGTCACGCTAAAAATAGTTTTTCTTATTCTAGAGGTCTTGAAACGTATACACGTATTCGTCGAAAACTCGAGTTGCGATTTTGGACATGATTCCAATACTTTCCCTTTACATTACCATATATTGCATGGAAAGTAAAATTCTACTAAAAGTGGATTATAATAAACTAATGATAATGGAAAAGTCCACACTCCACATAATTATCCTCGAATATAGAAACAATATTGAAAGGCAATTTATTTTAAAATTTCCTTCAAAAATTGCCAAGTAATATGTAAAGTTATATTTAAAAGCAAATAGCACATCTTCAAAAACGATAATATACGTCGTTCTTGATCCAAAATGGGTAAAATCCTAAAACATTAAATATTTTCAGTATTATCTATATGACAAAATACTTTAAGCATATTTAGCCAATAATTAATAGACACTATTGTTTAGTAGTTATGAGCTGTTCTCTAGATATTAGATATTTTGCTATTTTACAAGAAACACGATATCACATGATGCAAGGAACCAATTTACAGAAACATTTTATGCATATTGGTAACAGTAATAAGCATATTTATTTTAGTGAGATCTAGATGAAGGTAAACTCTAAATTATGTTACTGTTTTCACACAAAGAAATCTATTAAATGGCAGTGAAAATCATGAGTTGGATACATTACGTATATATGTTTTATTTTGTTCTACTTTAGAAAGAAAATGCGGCTGATTTGGGAAAACAACTTTCTCTATTGTACTCCGTTGCACATATAGTGATGGATTCTGTATATCGTATGTAAAATACCTACTCAACTCAGTCATATTAATTGACACATATAATCAGGATGTACAATAGAAACAGTAAAAAATTAGGACGGAAATCGAAAGTTCCCAGATTATATTAGCGGACTTATTTTGTAGCTCAAAGTTTTGATAGCTTGAAAATTGTAGAGAAATTGAAAATGAGTATATATGAGTAATATAGAATATTTATGTTTAAAATGTATAATCTATGGGGAAAATGTATATACTGGATCAATCATGAATGCCAAGTCTTATGTTAGAGGTCACTTCGTTTCTTCCCTGTTTGAAAGATTAAAATTCCCCGTTCTCCACTTCTTTCATCCTCTATCTGTGAGTCAGCAGCGGCTCATCCTCTGATCATTTCATCCTCTATATGTGAGTCAGCAGCGGCTCATCCTCTGATCATTTCATCCTCTATCTGTGAGTCAGCAGTGGCTCATCCTCTGATCTATTATACGTTATCTCTGATGGGTGGACTCGTGTTGCTTGCAAAGGGAGGTCGAAATGTTTGGGATATGGTGTGCCCCACGTCTTTTTGGTTGTTCTTCAATTGGGATTGACTCTGTAACACCAGTAAGCAAAAGGTTAAGATATTATTTTTAATTTTATTAATATATACATTTAAAATGTAACTCCTAATAAAAACTGTAAATGCAATGTCGTTTACCTGCATTTTTAGCAATTTCCTATTCTTTTCCGGATATAGTGAAAATAGTTATATGAATTATTTAAATTTTGAAAGAAGACATCTTATATCTAAAACCAACTTATAACCTCTATCAAGTTATATTGCCTAAAAATAAATAATTGTAAGAGAGTTCTGAATAATAACGTGTTTTTTTTTAAACTTTTTTTAATGTTCAGTGTTCTTGCAGCATCTAATGATATTAATCAAAATCACCCAGGCTTTACGAAAAGACATGTCATACCTGGAGACAACTTTAATATCTATAATGAAAAGTTTTCAAAAATAAAATATAGTGAGTATATCTGCTACTACTTAAAGATTGATGTAGAAAGCCTGTGTTCTCGCATATGGCGAATGAGAGAAGGCTTTTGTGTTCTGTATGACTATGGTAAAAAGTATTTAGGGAAAAAAACTTTCGATATATTTTTAATTTTTATTTTTGTAATGTTTAATATTTTATTATACATATTTGATAGATTAACAGAGTACAGTATTTTGTACGAGTTTGACTACAGAAGATTTGCAGTCTTTACAGATGAATTGCAGTTAGGCATGTTCGCAGTCATTACACCCAACGAGTGTGCGCAAATGATAAGCGCATATTGGAGTACAACACACACAGCATCTACAGATCTAAAATTTAATTATGTTACTTTTTACACCAGAAGTCTTTTATAATACCGCTTAAAATATATAAACAATCAAAAGAAAAATTATCTATTCGCGTCTCTATTGAGTTCGGCAGATACATTTATATAACGTCAACAACCCAAAAGAACAATAGCGGGCTTGTATATCCTCCATGGAAAGTGCTACTAAAAGCACGTACCTCGTAAAATTTTTAGCTTATCTACAAATTTCGAGAGAGTCCAAATCTCTGAAAATGTTCGGAGGTTATTAAATTTGTAGCCAGTATCTAGAGGCTCGGGCCTTCAAATTATAACTGTCAAGTATATCTATCAATATGATGATATCACTTCCGTTACATACTTCCGTTTCATCCTTGTCACATTTCTTTTATGATTTACTCCGTGCCCTACGCCCTAAGATGTTTCACATTAAAATATTTTTCGCACTTCACTCTATTATACATGTCGCGGTATGTTCTCTAGCCCACAGTTTGTGACACTAACGGAACATTCTTGTTAAAAGCTAGTTTCATGGCATGGAAACCTTAATTTCTTTATTCTTTCTTTGTTTTATAAGATGTTTCTCCTCCTTTTAGAGAAAATAGCATTTAACAATTAATGAATTATAATACATTTAACTGCTAATTTGCTCATTTCATTTAAGTTGGTTTATCCAAAATTTTCGCTGTACGTAGAAATCGAAGTTGAATTCGAAATATGCAAAAAACATGATGTCCGTGCCAGAATATCCCTTTTTACCTTCGTACAAATTCGATTACAGAATTTATTGAATGTGAATTTATCTAATTTCGCGCCTCAGTAACCAAATGAAATAATCTCACGGCGTTGCCATTTGCGCCGCTTTTTAAAGAACGTAATTCAATTTTCAACCATTTCTTACACGAGCTGACTGCACTTTTGTGTTATTTCTGAGGACGAGATTCGTTAAACCAACACTGTCTTAAAAGAAGTACTTAATTATTTCAGAAATACATACCAGAATAAAAAGTTTCATTTTCTTTTAAAATAATTTCACTCACAAAAGACACTCAACTAACTGATTAGTAATAAACTACAAAAGTACGCTCGTATTTATTACATACATTTGAATATATATCCAACATTGTTAGTAATTTAAAATTTGTACAAATTATAATATAGTCTTCTAAAAAATTCTAATAAAATATTTTATTTAAAGAAGCATAGGAATTATGTTCTTGTTTTACAAAATTATTTTTACGGTCAAGATCAGTGGCTCTTCATTTTGGCGTGTTCATCATACGACAAAATGAATGGAGACGGTAAAATAATAGAAGATATATATATATATATATATATATATATATATATATATATATATATATATATATATATATATATATATATATATATATATATATATATAAATTGAAAGGTTTTAGTCGAAAATTATGCATAAACTAATTATGCATAAATTCACTATTAAAAGTATATAAATATAAATAAACAGAAAAAGAAAACACGGCAAAAATGAGAAAAGGCAATAATAATTAGCTCAAGATAAAAGAATAAGACATAGAGAACAATCAATTGAAACTACACAAAAAATGGCGGTTAGTTCGAAATTGCATTCTCATCAGGACGGCCATACAATTCGAATTAAAACTGATAGAATAGCCAGTTTCTGACAATGGCG